>SFCI01000030.1:0-21269 GCA_004681135.1 Hericium alpestre | reverse complement strand
ATGCATCAATTGTGTTCTACTGGCGGGAGGTCCATCGACAGGTNCGCGTGCTGGGGCGGGCGGAGAAAGTGAGCAAGGAGGAGAGCGAGGCGTACTATCGTAGCCGGCCCCTTGGGAGCAGGATCGGTGCTTGGGCGAGCAAGCAGAGCAGCGTTGTAGGAGAGGATGAACTTCCTAACCAGGTGAAGGACGTCGAGAAACGTTTTGGNGTTCCGGAGGGAGCTGAGGATGCAGAGATCCCTTTACCTGAGTTTTGGGGCGGGTGGAGGATAATTCCAAGGTACTATTCATCTTANATCTACATGCAGTTTGATTGACTCTATGACAGCGAAGTAGAATTTTGGGCTGGGAAGCCCTCACGTTTGCACGATCGAGTACGATACCTCCGTTCGGATCCGGCGCAGGAGTCATCAGAGTGGAAGATAGAGCGACTCTCTCCGTAGCCCCTCATATCCACGAGTGCCAGCAGCCCAATGCACATGTTTTCATTTGATTCTCGACCGGTTGGACTGAAAGTATCGATGCACAGGTATCTAGAAAGCTATAAGGCCAGGTACGCCAAGTGCGGAAGCTCCAACAGTGATGATTATGCCCAAGACTATAGCAACATCTGCGTCAACGATCACAGTCCAAAGAGGCCGTCAACAATCTTGCCTATTCTTGTAAATATTCCTCCTCCCTGATCGCTACTTGCTCGCGCCTCATCGTATTGCTGCTGTAAGCGGTTCATCTGGTTTTGAAGGGCTTGCCTCTCGGCATACGCATCATTTGCCGTTCGCTGGAGCTGGTCCTGGAGGGCCTTCATCTGATGAGTGTGTTCCGCCATGGCAGCTTCAGCATCCCTCGCCGCCTGCGCCTGCATCTCCTTCATCGCTATCTCCATCCTGGCCTTTTCCTCCTTATACTCAGTCGCCAGCCTCGTTGACTCGTTCTGGAGACGCGACATCTCCCTCTGCAGCCTCTGAGACTCTTGCTCGAGCTCTTTCCTCGTTTCCTCATCCTTCGCCTTGATAGCCGCCTGCATCTCCTCCTGCAGAAGCTTCAGCTCTTGCCTATGCTTCCGCGCCTGCTCCATGAGCTCGCGACTGAGTGTTTCTCCGGCTGCCGTCTCCGAAATGTCGAGGTGTTGGTCGACGAGCTCGCGCTGGATGCGCAGTGCCTCAGGGCGGTTCTCGAGCAGATACTGCATGATAGTCTGTCCACTCTCCCGCGTGTTCTCATGGCGAAGCAGCTGCGCGCCCTTTTCGAGGACAGGTCTGAAGAAGATCTCGTTGTCGCGGAGCTCCGCTTCACGTTCCTCACCGACCTCGCGCTCGACCTGGCCCCACATGTTCGTGACGATGACCACGTTCTTTAGCGTCGAGTCTCCGCACAGCTGGCGGAACATGCTGAAGTTCCGCCTGGAGACACCTCCCATTCGAACATCGGAGATCCGGTGCATGTATATGACGCCGGTGAGCTTCATGCCTTGCTCGTAGCTGCACATGGCTGATCAGCGGTGAATCTGCGAGGAACGAGACGAACGTACGAGGTCGAAAGAAACAAGGCGATCAGCTTCAGGATGTCGGTGTCGCTCTTGTTCGTATCGTCGAACCCGGGCGTGTCGATCAACGTGATTCTGTGGCCGTCGAATTCAAACGGGGGTGCTAGCTGCACGTCACTCGTGCATGACGTGAGGCCTCGTCCGATTCTCATATCGGATCCGCTGACGAGATTGATGAACTGGCCATAGTGAGTCAGCTATTGCCGGTCACCACGGCTTGGTATCTTTACTGACAGTGGTTTTCCCGCTTCCTGTCGCACCCATGACGCTAAGGGTACGCTGCATTAGAAGACACAGCGAAGTTGGCATCCGGCTCTCGCTCACGCAATCAGTGTCTCATTGGTGCGCTGAGCAAGTGGTGAGCGTGCAGAAAACCAATAAGAACTACATATACTGACAGTCCTTCCGCTCTCTGCATAAACCTGCCTTGACGCTTGCCTTGGCTGGCTCATGGCCACGTTCCGCGACCCATTGGCAGGGGGTGTGTACCGACGGGGGGTGGCATAAAGGTCTCTGGAGTTCTGATTGCTGCCTTGCCTGAAAGACATTGTGCGAGGATGTAAAGCGGGTGGTTTTGTGGGTTTCAGTGGGCAATGGACAAGAGAGATTGAGCAGCGCCGTCTGTAAGCTATTGTGATTTTATTCCCGTAGACAACAATTTCTTAACCTGAATCAGGTAGTGCCTCGCCATGAAAGCAAGGCAATGCCTACTTAAAGCTCATCCGACACTTCATTCCATGTTTGCAACGGACGCCTTCTACGGAACGCCACTGCGATAACAAAGAACGTTCTATGAATCCCTTCGTCCCTCGGAATCAGATCGGTACAGCAGACACGCGACTTCACGGAATGAAGGCGGGAATAGCTCACATTGTGGACATGCATTTCCTAACCTTGCTTTCAGTCACTACTAGTGCGTTAATGGAACAATTTGTCACGGCGCCACTACTGAATTGACAAACTCCAGTATATGGCTGGGAACCTCCTGGCGGGCGCTAGTTCAAGCCTTACTACTCGCTTCCGCGATTAGAGCTCCTAAACCAAATTAATAGCATCTTCTTGACGGTCACGGAATCATGGCTTCCACGATACGTGCAGAAGTTACGAAGGAATGCGGTATGCTGTTTAAATGGCAAAGAATCCATGTCGGCATATCTGTCACAAAACGCGTCTTCGGTCCACAGTCCTAGGATGAAGACCCGCAAAGGCACGCAGCAATGCTTACCCTTGTTGGGATTACGGATGCATCGCGAAAAGAAGATCGCTCTATTTTTGGGAACAAGCCTAGGTTTTGCGATGGGCCAGGCGAGAAGGCGGGCGCAGAAGGTTGGTCAGAACGGCATGAAGCTCAAAGTGATGCATCTGCCCGCGATGTATGTACTCACAAACTACTTCGCATTCCAGAATTACAGACGATTTGCCTTCGGGCAATGAGGAATTTTAGCTCTGATATGGGGTTTCCCCAGATTGTTTGGCGATCGTCACTGGTGATTGTAACACGGAATCCCCGAAGACTAGACTGAAGAAGGTCACGATCAACGAGATACAGAAGGCATCTCAACGGCATTCCAGATGCCCATCTGTCTGCCTGCGATCTCCAGTTGGCGATGCCCTGTCATCTAAATATCGCCTAGTTCTGACTTGCGGAACACGAGACCACCAAGCATGTGGACTAGAGTGGCAAACTCAACATGGCAGTGATAAGGCAGGGTCGACTGCTGTTCTTTTCAAGATCTACCGAGGGTATTTGGGGGTGCAGGATGCCGCTTCCATTCCGACAAGAAACCAAGCGCATTCCATATCAAGGTTCCTGCCTTGCGGGACTAAACCGTGGGGATGTCTTACTGCACCAGACATTCCAAGAGAAACCCACGAGGATACAGCGTTGACAATAACGTTCGATCAAATTCAACACGCCCGAGAAGTTGCCGGTGAGCATCGCATTTCATCTATGAACACGGTGATCTGAACGTACCTACATTTAAATCGCTGGATAACCCTAAGATCAAGCACCGTACCATCCTCCTCTCGGCCATCCAGAATTTGTTACGCCATCTATAGTCATCATGAGCTACCCTTCATACTCCGTTCCTTCTCTCCCCCCACGGTAAGTGTTCCATCAGCGAAATTCTAGGCCATACTGAAGATTTCCCATGACTTAGTACAACTTCTGCGCAAGCCAGCAAGAAAAAACAGCGAGTGAGTTTGCTTGAGGTCGAACACTTCGACACGCCAGTCTGAGATCAGCCTTCTTTCAGTCAGCAAATGATAAGGTCGCAATTGCGTACGATTCCTTCCCTCCTTATGAGATGCAATGAGACTGATTCGCGCTATAGCATCATGGGCGCAACGGGGAGTGGGAAATCAACGGTTCGATTTCTCTGCCTTCATGCTGCTTGCCCCACCACTTACTGTACGTGCCTCGCTAGTTTATCAACATGGCTAGTGGATCGCATCTCGGTGTCGGCTTTGGTTTAGAGTCATGTACTAGCGACGTGCAGACAGCGCAGGCGTTCGAGCTCGACGGGCGAAGGGTCATGCTTATCGACACGCCCGGGTTCGACGATACTTCGAAGAGCGACACAGATATCCTGAAACTAATCGCGTCGTTTCTGCAGACCACGTAGGTGCTTTCGCTGGTACCTAGGGTGCGGGATATGACTGAGTCAGTTTTTGAGATATGAAAAGGGAATGAAATTGGCTGGCGTCATCTACATGCATCGCATCATGGATGTCCGCGTCGGCGGCATCTCGAAGCGCAACTTCAGCATGTTCCGCGAGCTCTGTGGTGACTCTACTTTGAGGAATGTAGCCATTGTCACCACCTTCTGGAGCGAAGTCACGCCTCAGCTCGGCGAGGCGCGCGAGGCGGAGCTACGGGGCAAGGATATCTTCTTCAAGCCCGTACTTGACAAAAGCGCGCGCATGCTTCGTCATTCCAACACCATCGACTCTGCCCATGATATCCTGAGGCAGCTCATCGGCAATCGTCCCATGGCCCTCCGCATCCAACGCGAGCTGGTCGATCAGCACCTAGACATCTCGGAGACAGCAGCTGGTGCGACACTCAGCCGGGAGCTCCTCGAGCAGGCGAAGAAGCACAGAGAGGAAATCAAAGCACTTCAGGTCGAGATGCAGGAAGCCATCAGAATGAAAGACGAGGAGACCAGGAAGGAGTTGGAGGAGGAGTCTCGCAAGCTGCAGAAGGAGATGCATAAAATGCAGACGGAGTCGCAACAGCTTGCCAGCGAGTACAGATCGGAGAAGATCGAGATGGAGCGCCGCATGAAGGAGATGCAAGAGAAGGCGAGGGAGGAGGCAGAGCAGCAGAGACAGGCACAGATAGCGCGTATGCGCGAGCTCGACGAGCAGATGCAAAACTCGGCGAAACAGTCCGCCCAGGAGAAGCGGAAGATGCAGGATCAGATGGATGCTCTGCAAAGGCAGTATGATGCTCTGGCCGCGGACAACTCCGATTCTGACTGGTGCGTCGTGGCTTGAAAGTCCGGTGAACCTGTTTTTCTGCGTGTCCTTCTTTTTTCCAAAGTAGCCGCAACGTCTGTCAATGCATATGTATGTATCTCTGGCTTGCTTCAGTCCCCCCTCTCTCCCCTTAGACGCCAGTTCAAGAGGAGAGAGTGATGTTTTCGACGAATCATGGCTGTTGCAGACTGCCCGCTCTCCCTAAGTTTCTGCTGTCTACCATACTTTGGCCCCTTTACTGAAATGAAACATGGGCTTTGGCAAGGGGGTCACATCTACGCGTTGCAACAGGCCTACAGTCTGCGACGGACAAGCACTCGAGGTGAAGATGCGGAGGCAGGTCGGTCAGCACTCGGAATGCTCGACCTCGTTCGTCGTGGATCAAGAGACGGTGATTAGTTTAGTCGGCAAAGTCATTATCACATTCAGCACTACTAGCATGAATGACCATGAGTACTGCAATTTGTCTCGATATATCACAGGACCGCTGCCGGAGAAGGCCGACGAGCTACCGATTCACAGAAGGCATCGCAATGGTCTTCTCAACGTTCATTTACCCAATGATGGATGGATCTTGGGTGACCCTGTCCTCAGGCTGTCCATTAACCAGTAATCAGAGCCACAAGACGCCGCTTTCATTCCCGACCAGAAGCCAGGCTTACTCCAAATCAAGACAGGACCTCTGCCGTGAAGCTTCGAAACGCGTCAATATTGGCTTCCTGTCCGGACATTCCAAGCGAAACATGAGGACACCGCGTTGACAATACTTCAATACTTCGTGTCAATCGTGTCCGACTGGTAAAACTGCGGAGCGCTGCGGATCTATGGCCACTGACATCTGGGCGTTCACATATTTACATGGCTGGACGGCGCGAAGAACAGGCACCAACCTTACCGCCATCTGGAACTATCCCTAGCATGCATCACGATCCGGACTCCAATTCTTCAGTTCTGGCATCGAGGTGAGCGCCTTGTCGTGAAGATGTGTGGACCATGCTGAAATTTCTGATTACCAAATAGCACTTCTACCAATGTAAAGCAGATCCTCAGCAAAGCCCTTGGAAAATTTCCAGTCGCAGTCGCGTACGATCCCTTCGCTACTCACCAGCTGCATCATCTCAGGTTGACCTACACCATAGCATCATGGGTGCAACAGGAAGCGGGAAGACGACGGTTAGACTTCCCAACACTGGCGATGCCCAACCACTAACAGATTTCTAGTTCATCAATAATGCTAGCGGATCTCAGCTCCGCGTCGGGTTTGGCTTGCAATCGTGCACCAGCGACGTGCAGATGGCGCAGGCGTTTCAGCTCGATGGGCGAAAGGTCGTACTTATCGACACGCCCGGTTTTGACGACACTTCGAGGACCGATACCGACATCTTGAGACTCATCGCGTCGTGGCTGCAGGTCACGTAGGTGCTTCCGCTGATGTTGCCACGAAATGTTGTTAATTTCGCACAGGTATGAGAAGGGAATGAAACTCACTGGTATCATTTACATGCATCGCATCATGGACAACCGCGTCGGCGGAATATCGAAGCGCAACTTCACCATGTTCCGCGAGCTCTGCGGCGAGTCGACGTTGAGGAATGTCGCGATTGTCACCAACTTCTGGGGCGATGTGGCACTTCATCTCGGCGAGGCGCGCGAAGCGGAGCTTCGAGGGACGGACATCTTCTTCAAGCCTGTCCTAGATAAGGGTGCATGCATGGTTCGGCATTCCAACACCGTCAACTCTGCACATGATATTCTGAGGCTGCTCATCAATAATGATCCCATGGCCCTCCGCATCCAACACGAGCTGGTCGATCAGCACCTTGACATCGCGGAGACAGCAGCCGGCGCAATGCTCAGCCGGGAGCTCCTTGACCAAGCGAGGAAGCACCAAGAGCAACTTCTGCAGCTGCAGGCCGAGATGGAGGAGGCCATCAGGAAAAAAGACGAGGAGACTAGGAATGAACTAGCAGAGGAATCTGGTAAGCTGCAGACGGAAATGCAGAAAATTCAAACGGACTCGCAACAGCTTGCCGAAGAGCATGAAGCAGAAAAGGTGGAGACGGAGCGCCGTATGCGGGAGATGCAAGACAAGATGAGGGAGGAGGCAGAGCAGCAGAAGGAGGCATACAGAGCCCGTATAGACGAGCTCGAGAAGCAAATGCAAGATGCAGTAGCACAGTCGGCTGAGGAGAAGGAGAAGATGCAGGCGGACTTGCACGAGCTGCAAACGCAGCGTGACGCTATAGAGGCGCAGTGCCCTGATTGTGTTATAGCTTAGAAGCTGGCGGTCCCCGTTCTGTTTTTTTTTGTCGACAAGTTAAAGTTAGGATTACAAGATTACGACGTTTTGAAATTAGCGATACTTGCGGCTTGCTTACCTTGGGTCACCCCTTTTCTCCTAACCAGCCGTTCACTGAGACAGGAAAAATAGAGAACATTCTACATTCATGGCATTTAAAGTCTCACCTCTATCGTACACGTGTAACAGAAGCGAGCAATATTTCACGGCGCAGGGGTTTTAGACAGCAAGCTCTCCTTTCGCGGCCGTCCAGCACACTTTCGCACGCTCTTCGAAAGCCTTCCTCGCGCCAGCCTCATCTCCAGTGACCCACTTCGTCATGGCATCTCCCTGGAGACCCCTGCCGAACGAGAATGTGAGCGGGGGAAGCCGGGTAAGTGCCGACGACGGCTTCGCGGATTTGACAATCTTGTTGACCGTGTGCAGATATGACGCTGCGTCAGAGTCAGAGAGGCCGCCTGCATGACATCGAACATCTCAGAAACATTATCAAGATAATCTGGAAGCGAAGGACGGACCTGAGAGGAAGACGACCCCCGCCACGCCAACGGGGACGGTGCGAGCAAGGACTGTAGCAGTAGCAAGCGCAATGTCGTCCACGCTGGTTGTTTTGCGAGAAGGATGCTGAAGCCCGGGCTGCGCGAAAGATGGCTTGATCAAGGACCCTATGAAGGCGGTGTTCATTCAATGGGGTAATCGGAGATAACACGGACAACAAACCTTCGAGTAGGACACCATACGCAATGCACCTGGCATAGATCATGCTGATGATCTTCGTGTGGACCTCCACGCTCCTCTGCAGGTCAGCGTCACCGGAAAAATCGACATCAGGCTCCACGATAGGGACTAAGCCTGCCTGCTGGCTGATCGCTGCGAAACGGGCCAGGTTTTCAGCCTGCGCCTCCAACGCCGCCTGCGTCGGGTACGTCGATGCCGTGCAGAGGATCGGGGCGCGCCACTTGGTGAAGCGGCCGGCGGCGCGCCTCAGCATGGGCTACGGCTTCGTTGGGTTCAAGACGGCCGAGGCGGCGCAGAAGGCGGTGAAGGGCATGCAGGGGTACGTGCTCGACGGGCACGCGCTCGCGGTGAAGTTCGCCGGGCGCGGCGTCGAGGAGCAGGAGCCGGAGAAGGGCGCGGCGAAGAGCAGGACGACGAAGATGCTGGTGAAGAATGTGCCGTTCGAGGCGACCAGGAAGGAGATCCGGGAGCTCTTCGGGTTCGTGGTCTCCTATTTTACCTCGTGTGCAGATGCTGAGATGTGGTGGTGCAGAACGCACGGGCAGCTCAAGTCCGTGCGTCTTCCGAAACGCTTCGACCACCGCACGCGCGGCTTCGCGTTCCTGGAGTTCGTTACGCGGCACGAAGCGGAGAATGCGTACAATGCGCTGCGGCATACGCATTTGCTTGGTCGTCATCTGGTCCTTGAATGGGCCGAGGAAGGCGAGCAGGATATCGAGCAGTTGAGGAAGAAGGCGGGCGTCGGGTATGGTGGTGGTGGAGAGCTGCCCGGCAGGAAAAGGAAGCTGGATCTGGGTGAGGATGACGCTGGGGAAGAAGATGCATGAGCACGACATGTCATTACAGTACAATGCTATCATACAGCCATGTAGTCTTCCTACTTCATGGGGTATCGATATGTCAGTATGCATTTTGGTTGAGGGATCACTTCGGGCCGTCAGTCTATACTATCGAGCGGCTTCGCCGCCTGCTCCTTCACTTTCCTTTCCCGCCGCCTTTTCACGTCCCAGTTATACACCCGCGCGGTGTTCACCTCCATGATCGTGAGCTGCTCGCGCAGAAACTCCAGATCCTCTATCGTGTTGTTCAAACTCGTCTGCGCCGCCTCCAGTTTGGACTTGAGCAGGTCAACTGCCGTTGGGATCTTGTATGATAGCATCACATTTGCCTGCGACGCCATCCGTCGATCAGAGGGGCTAGCACGAAGATCGCAGAGACGTACCCCGAGCCACAGATACACCGTATCCGTCTCCTCCAGCTCCGCCTCCGCGTATAACGTCTCGGCGAGCTCGAACGTCGTCTGCAGAGGCTTCGACGCGCTCCCCTCCACATCCTCCTCCTCAAGCTCACCCTCGTCCCCCGCCGGCGCACTCTACGCACAGCGACATTCAACATAGCCCCAGGCAAGCAGGCAAAGCAGCACGCACCCGTCTGTCCCGCAGGAACTCGACCATATTCAGCGTCTTTCTGATATCGGGGATCTTGTCCTCCAGACTCCGCCGCCGCTGCGTGAGGTTACCGTCCATATAGCGGTACTTCCTGCGGCCTGCTCAGCGATCGCGCCGAGATCGAAGCGGGGGGACGGGACGGGACGTACGCAAGGGCATCCTGGAACGCGTTCAGCACTTTCTCGACCTCAGCGTCGGGGCCGCCGAGGTATTCCTCGACGTCGTTCTGGAAGCGGTCGCGAGGGATGGTCAGTTTCGATGGAGGGATAGGGATTTGGATGCGAGCGCACGATGAAGAGGGCTTTGGGGATGCCGCGGGGGTTCTTTTCGTCCTGGATGATGGTGGTGGGATTGGTGGCCATTATGTTTTAGACGATTGAGAGAGAAGTCGTGAGCAGCGGTGCGAAGAGAGGATGGAACGGTCTACGCGCGACTTGCGTGCAAAAGCTCAGAAAGCTGGTGGGCGGGAGTTGCCGAGTAGGATCGTCGTCGTCATCGAGCTGCTTTCATGATCAGCTGCAGCTCTGTGTACCAAATATTCTGCTCATGCGAAGCGCGATAAATTTCTATATAGGTGAGGGCGATAGCGCTGTCAAACTGTAACCGGAACGTCTTGTTTCAACCTTAGGATTTTGCTGAGGATCGATTCATATTTCACTCATGCGTTCACACAAATGTTCACACAAATCGTTCCGAATCCCCAACCCCCAATCCCGAAGCAATGCATTGAAAACGACCAGAAAACGACCAGAATACAAATTGTGCCGGGAACAGGAGAAACAAATAAAATGCACAGGGGGGGGAAAGAAAAAAAAAAGAAAAAAAGGCACTTCACGCGCGGGTGGTGGACCCTGCAGGCAGCCGAAATACCATACAGGACCAGCGGGCTTGTCCGCCTTTTAACCGAATGACGTAAGACGTGTGCGCGGAAGGCGAGATGGGTGATGGAGAATGGTGTGGACGGATAACGGTGAAGGGAGGGGTGGTGGTGGTGGTGAATGGGGAGATGATGCGGGGATGGCGGTGGCGAGGGCGGGAATGGTAGTGATGTAGATGGTGATGCGAATGTGATTTGGGGGACGTGTCGATGTTTGAAACGTAAATCTGAATGGATAGAAAATGTTAGATTGAGCATGGTACGGAAAGAGGGCCTCGCACTAATAGAGAGATTGAAAGGGAACGAATAAGGTGGTGAAAATGCAAATGGCTGGATGAGCAAGAGAACTAGGAGGCAAAAGTCAGCGGAAGTCGATGACCAAGGAATAATGATGCTCACCAATGAACAGAACAGAGACAACGACTTAGCTTCTTAAAGGAGCTCGAGGGTTGATGGGGATTTGAAGATGAGGAAATTTTTGACGGTGACGTTGGTAGTGAAGAAGGTGGTGAATGGGGAAAAGACGAGTTGGTAGTGATGACGGGAATGATAACGGTGTAGACGGTGATGCGAATGTGATTTGTGGAAATGTCGACGTTTGAAATGTAGATCTGAATGGGGACAAGATGTCAGATTGAGCATGGTACGGAAAGAGAGCGACGCACATTGAAGAAATCGAATGACGGGGCGGTGAAGCGAAGACGAATGACTGGATAAGCAAGAGGGCTAGGAACAAAAGTCAGTGGAAGCCGTCGACCGATAGATAATGTAACTCACCAATGAACAGAATAGAGACAGCGACTTAGCTTCTTAAAGGAGCTCGAGACTTGACAAACCGTTGAAAGTGAGAAGGACTTTGACGGTGATGAGATTGGGAGTGACGAAGATGTTGACATTGAACGAGGCATGATGTAAATGACGAGTGAATCTGCACGACATCGACATCGTCAACACGACATCAGGCAGAAAGAAAACAAAAACTCACATGAAAGCCTCGGGAGAGCGCGGTGCATCTCGCAATTGGCTTTTGCTTCTTGACACTTGCGCTTGATGTTGAGAAATCTTGACATTGAGGGGTCTTGCAATTGAAAGGAGTCTTGACGTCGGTAACCTAAGGTCGTGCATAAGTATCAAATCGGAGAGCGGAATAGAAGCACGTACCGAGTCTTGAAGATTGACTTGCGTGCGTTGAGCACTCCGCGACACCGCCTCCGAAACCGATGTTGGCCAGACACCGGACCCGACGACAATACCTGCAAAAGGACCCACTCCCATCCTAAAGCGACGAAGGCATCAGTCACCGCACCAGGGCATGCATAGCAGGAGGGTACTCACCTGACCATCAATTTGAACCCGCTGAATACCTGTACGAGAACCTAGAAAAGCAAAGAGAAAACAAGGTTAGCACGAAACAATTTCCCCTGGAGGTTTTGTGGCTTTGAAGTTTTTATAGAACGGCTTTTGTCGATTTTAATTTTTTTTTGTGGTTTTCCGCTGATTTTCTGGCGACGCTGAAGGCAAAGCAGGTGAACGACCCAAGAGAGATGAAACCTAAAACCCAAGAGAAAGCAAACCCGCAATACGCTGTGGACCCCCACCCCCCTCGGACACCAGCCGGACCTCCGCCCGACCAGCGCCCCGGCACCCACGCGCCTACGCGCCCTCCTCCTCCACAATCGTGCCGAGCGCCCTCCACTCATCTTGAGCGACGCCCTCGCCTCCGTGCCGCTCTTTCCACAGCGCATGCAGAAACTCCGCCAGCCTCGTGTTCTCGACCTCCATCTCGACCCCCTCCTCCGCGCGCTCCCCCTCCTCCAGGGGCGAACACAAATCCGAATAGTCGCTCTCGAAGCTCTTGCTCGCGCCGAGCCACGGCGAGCACACCGCGACGAGGGAGTCGGCGTCCCCGAGCTCCTCCTCGTGCACCAGGTCGAACAGCGCGTCGAGGTCCTTCTCCGATACGGCGGCGCGACGTTCGCGGGCGATGCACACTCCGCTTCCACGTCGACGGCGGCCTCCTCGAGGACTGCGACCGCCGGCTCGTGTGGCTCGCGCACGCCCGGACCTGGTCAAGATCGTCACGGACATCCCGGCGTCGTGAGGCCCGCTGGTCGGGTCGCGTCTGCTTGCTTATCTTTATTCGAGGCGGTGTAATATCTGGGTGTCGTTAGACGCAGAGCTGAGGGCGGGCATTCATTCTGTAATCCATAATCTTTCTACTACTACCACGCTGCACGTTCCGTCGCCATTATCGCTGTATTCACCCTTATATCCACTGTATTACCTTCCTTCCTCCGTGCCTCGCAATAGCCGGTTCTGTCTGCGCAGAAGCACCTGAAATGGGATGGAATAAGGTCACTCGTGATTGGGACAGTATATGAGAAGATTATAACTGAGTACATATTAAGTGCTTCATAAGAAATCGGTGCCAGGCCGTCATGTATAAAGTTAAAAGATTAAAGCAGATACTTAATAGCTTGTAGCTTCTGTCATAATTCGAATGGGTCCTTCTACAAGGCTTGAAGGTCGATAGCGGTTTGTTCAATCAAGTCGAACTGGTGATGATGATGACCAAATGGCGCGCGCGTCTCGGCAGGCAGGCCTGAGGTCGCGGCGGCGTCGGGCGTCGGGCGCGGCGGGGTGGCGCTACGGTGGCGGCGCCAGATCTAACTTCTCAGTGGATCCTCCCGCTCGACCTGCCACTTGAACTTCCCTGCCGCAGCGTAAATCCGCCTGGCTCAGTTCTCAATACCACGATCCTCGAGCTCAGTCCGTATCTAACTGAAGTCGCACACGCAGGACCGTTGAACGAGGAGATGGGCGTTTGAGGAAGAAGAAGTTGTGGATAACACTTGCCACAAAGGCCCACTCAACAATGCACGAGGCCGATGATCATTTTGCTTCAACAACCAAAGAAGACATGTCGCTTTACCTGACCGAGACTGGAAGGATAGCTAGTGCATGAGTTGACCATGGCCAACAGGTGAGTAAATCTTTCTTCGCGTGCATCTGATAGATGTGTTTTGAGATTTTAAGGTGCTACAAACATATGTGGCATCGGCAGTATGTACAGAGATATGAAAATATCTTCGAAGAGAAACGCGGCTATGCTGGTGCCTCGCCTCATTGGAACTGGACCTAAGGTAATTTAGCTATTTCTTTCTGCCCCATCTGCTCTAATTCAGATTACTAGTAGTAATTCTAACGTCGCTGCCGTTATCCCCTACGAAGATGCAGCGGACGTCCTGTGATCGACACTCTTCCAAGAACCTAACTCCGTCAGGGGGTTCGGCGGCTGGGGGAAATCTCGTACGCGATTTCGTGGTCCCCGACCGCGGCTTCAGTGTCGTATCCCCCTCATACATCTCACGACACATCCAGCCGTATTTCTCTCCTCTCTCTCATCCGTTCCAGTACTCTCGACTGATCCGTAATGAGCAGCGCTGCGGTACCTACTGATATCTCAACCCTTCTGCCCGAGTGCGATCGATGATTCTCGCCAATCGCATAAGAATTTTATTCCAATATCATTCACCCCCTACATTTTCGTACTTCTAGGTCTCATCGGCGAATCCCCCCAGCCTACGATTACTCAGCTGGAGGGGCTCGACGCAGGTTCGCATAGAGTGCACTACGTCGCTACGCCCCGTCATTCAGTATAGGTCACTAGCCCCGACTAACCCCGAGTCCGCAAGAGACCCTCCTGCTGCCTCCCCAGAACCAGCTTAGTAGGGAATCAAGCAAGTTCAATCTTATCAACCTATCGAAGGACTTCCTATCAACGTCTGCGGGTGTGCCCTTGCAAGGGCCCTTCTCCTTGCTTACTGGCACGGCTCAGACTTGAAGCTTGAAGTGAGGTCTGCATTGTCTCCTTTCTTACTAATTCACGAGGCAGTTCCAACTTCTTTTGTATCAGTTAGCTGAAATGTATCAGTCAGCTAAAGTTTTCCCCGTCTAGCCAATATGCACCAGTCCCTCGAGGCGAGACGAGACGACGAACCATGCTATAAAGGTCAGCTCTGATGGCGTATTCATGCATCGAAGAGTTCTACTCTTTCTTCACTCTCCCAGCCAGCAAACCGACAGCAACAGCAGCATGTCTCCCACCATTCATACCCAGGATGCAGACCTCCCGGTCACGGAGCGACTCGAGTGCGTACTACTACCTTCCACTGCGCCTGCAAGTAATTTGTCAAACGCGCCGCCACAGCGTCTATCCCGAAATCGATCCCTCCAAGCACATCGCCAACAAAACGTACAAGGACAAGGTGGTCCTCATCACCGGTGCCTCCCGCGGCATCGGCAAGGAGCTCGCCATCCTCTACGCCAAGGCTGGAGCCTCCCTCGTCCTCTCCGCGCGCAACCAGAAGCTGCTGGAGGAGGTCAAGCAGGAGGTCCTCCGCATCAAACCCACAACCAAGGTCGTGAGCGTTGTGGCTGACGTCAGACCGAGGCGGTCGTGAAGGCGGGAGTGGACCGCTTTGGAAAGCTCGATGTCGTTATCGCTAACGCCGGGAAGATCATCGATTGGGATGGGCGTGAGTGGACTTTCTTCTTGCGATTTCTGGTGGTGCGATAATCATTCATTCGTGTGTACTAGCCATCGGCGAGCAGGATCCCATCGCCTGGTGGAGCGTATTCGAGGTTAACCTCCGCGGCGTGCACTTGCTGGCGCAGTTCGTCCTCCCCGCTTCTGAAAGCCAGACACAGTGCTGATCTCGCACTGCGTTCTAGCTTCACGTTGCCGCACCTCGTGAAGACAAACGGTTACTTCGTCGCGATGTCCTCCATCACCAGCCTGATGCGCCTCCCGAAGGGCAGCTCCTACTGCCTCTCCAAGCACGCGGTCAACCGCTTTGTCGAGTTCATACCACTTGGTAAGTTACGTGCCATAGCTGCGCGCAACGTTCTGTGATAGTTTTCCCGGCTGTCAGAATAACCCAACGTCAAGGCCTTTGCACTCCACCCTGGCGTGATCGCCACCGACATGAACGCACATAGCGACTACAAACCGATCCACGAGATGGGGTTGCCTACGGCCACGACAATCTACCTCACCTCCGGCAATGCTGACTGGCTTTCTGGAAAGTATGTCTCGGCGCCGTGGGACCTGGGCGAGGTCCGCCAGGTATGGAAGGAGAAGATTGAGAAACAGGCAGCTCTTGTGAGCAAGCTTGCACTCCCCATCTAATGGAATGGACATAAGCACAGTAGCTTGCATTGTCGAAGATGTGTCGAAACATCAAAGCAATGGGTCGTTTGATTGTTGAAGATTTTGCTTCCGAAAGGTCTGCGCGATATTGATGTCACCGCATCCATGAGGCGTGGAATCATCGTGTAATAGCAGAACGTCCGCCTAGTGTAGTCTAGCACTACATGCACCGTAAAAGATCATCTATGTCATTAATGAAATCCGACTATTTTAGCCTGCATACCTCCGCACGTCTCATGCTCTGGCACGTTCCCGAGCCTCCCCTTTCTCCCGCCACGCACCACCCTTATAGAGGACGAGCAGGACGAGGATCTCGCATATAATGATAAGGCCCGTCCACAGGCTGTAGAGCCCGCCTTCGCCCATGGCATTCTGGATAGTGAAGCTCAAGAATGGGCCTGTGGATAAGCAAAGCAGGAACGCACCCGCAATGGGACCGCGATCTCTGCGAACACGAACGCGGTCGTACCGCGGAAGCAGCTGTTCGTCGCGACGGCGGACGACGAGCGGCCGTTGTTGGCGTCGACGATGTACGCGAGCGTGCTCGAGTATATCCAACTGCGCGGAAAGACGTGCGTATGAGCGTGCTAAGTACGGGGAGGAGAGCGAGGGAGCGGACATGGAGAAGAAGCCGGAGAAGAAGAGCGCGACGCAGACGGCCGCTATGTGGACGTGCTTTTCGGCCAGCCAGCCGTATGCGATGGCAGATATCGGAAAGAAGGGCATGATGCATTTCGTGGCCTCGAGGCGCATCTGAAGAGAGCGTGCGTTAGCAAAGTTAAGGAGGGGTGTGAGCCTCAGGGAGTGTACCTCGGGATGCATGCGTCCGCCGTTTTTCTCTTTCATGCGCCTCAGGACGTGATCGGACCACCGGCCGCCGAGGATGCTGCCGGCCATGCAACCTGGTGCATAGGATTTAGACTTCGTTTAGAATCTAACCGCTGATATCACGTACCTATACCGTATGCTAAAAGGACAAGGCCCGTCTTCAATGAGTTGTAATGGTAGTCGTTCTCGAGTGTCAAAGCACAGGTGTAAAGGACAGTGTACGCGTAACCCCATAGAAGACCTAGTGAATGCGGTATGAGGGGGGTGAAAGACTGAGGTTAGGCGAGGAGACCTCACCAGATGCAATCAAGATGACGACGTTGTTCCAGCGTCTAAGTAACAGAATCTGCGTCGGGAATGGGTTCACGTCTCGAATTGACATTCTGACTTCGAGCGTCGGAGAAGGTGGACTACTAGTTTCCGTGATGTCAAGGTTCGCTTCCGTTACAAGTGGCAGTGGAGCTTTCTTGTCCTCCTCAGGGCACACTTCAGTTTTGCTGGAGCTCTTCGACGAATTCCACAAGCGAGCACGCTGTTTGAGATTGCGCCGCAGGACTGCCTGATACACAAGGCTCCGCTCACGACGGTACGTATCGCGGAAGAAGAAGGTGAACATCACGAGCGTGCAGCTCATGAAGATGACGAGGAACCAGAACGTCGCGCGCCAGCTGAGAAGCTGCGTGAGCACGCCGCCGACGATAGGCCCGAGGCTGGGTCCAAGCTGGGGTGCGGCGTAGTAGATGCCCATCATCTTGCCGCGCTCAGCGGGCTCGTAGATGTCTGCGAGCGTCGCAGCGCCGATCGCCATGACTGCGCTAGACCTAGCAGAGTGTGGGTGTGATAAGCGAGGTGGAAGTTGGTGGGAACTGGGCGTGCATCCAGCTGCGATTCCTCCGACGCTCACCCTACTGCTTGGAGACATCGCATGCCGATGAGGACGCCGATGCTGTGGGCCTCGGCGGCGACGATGCAGCCGACGACGGAGATCGCGATGGATGTCACGTAGACAATCTGCGAGTTTGGCCTATCAATACATGATCTATTCGCAGAAAATAAACTGACCGCACCTTCCTACCCCGGAGCTCGCTGAGAGCGCTCCAGAGTAATGGCACCACCCCTTGGAACAGGATGAACAGGGAAAGACTTAGGCTGATCTCGCCGCTCGTGGCGTGCAGCTCTTGTATAATCTGATTAATGGCAGCTGCAGAGGTTTAGCTAGTGATCTAAGGAATCATATATCAGGTCTTACGATTGTAAATGTTAGACGCCAGGCCTGCTATCAAAGAGGCGCTGGCAACGATGAACAAAACAACGCTCTGATAAAATTCGTTTGAACCCGTAGACTCGCAAAAAAAATGGATGCCTACCTTCTGAAAAAAAGACCACTCGCGTGGATCGTCCGCTACAGCAGCGTGCTCGATGTCTATCGGGGCATCGGGAGAGTCATCAACTGATAGCGCCTTCTCCTGGTCGCTGAGGTCGGCGGTGGCAGGCTGTCTATCCCCTGGTGAAGACATTCCAAGTGGGCAGATCGTGGATGTCAAGGCNAAAAGGACAAAACCCGANNCGCATGCTGTGCGGCTTCGACCTGAGTCGCTTTATGTACGATGATAAAATAGCAGAGATCCGGGGCGGCTTCCCGAAAGTACGTCCTTCGCCAGGGTTGGGTACTTGAGTCACGACCTTCCGGTGGTCCTCATTGGCGAGGAATTTCCAAGATTACGGGTTTCGGCCTTCGATAAACCGCGTCTGCAAGTATCATCGGACACGCTACGAGCATGCGGCTCCCTCACCAATGCCCCATGGCCGGTTGAAAGTCGTCGTGGGAGCGGTCGTGACCAGGATGCGTCGGTATGAACGGCCGACGCAGCACCGGCTGAATCGGTCCGGCTTACCGCGGCCCCCTCAGCTTCAGCAGTGATCTAAGGTGAGATAGTCTGTTCCATCTACTTACTTCAGTACCGTAATCGCAATTTTAAGACGTCTAACCTCGGCTTCCTTGGAACATGTACTGAGAGGGAGGAACCCGGGCCAGATCGCCTCGCTGAAATTTTCAAGGGCACAAACGAGGTTCGTCGTTATCAGTTGTCCGACTTGCGCGCGGTGGGATGTCTTCGAAGCCTAGTCAAATGACGTCAGACTATAAGGTTGAGCAGGGTTATGTGCGTTATTTATCTGCATTTCATGATCAGAGCGAACGACTGACATGACATGGTACAGCAAGGCAAGCTACGTCGACCACTGCAACTTCAAGAAGTCGCGTGGGACGACACGTATGACAGCGAGGTCAATCAAGCTTCAGCTCGACCACCAGCGTCTTGTGAGAGTGAGGCGGCAACAAGTTCTCACCAAGTGAACCCATGACTGACCGGGCGTCAGAAGATCGGCGACAGTATGACAGTAGCTACCTTTGGTATTACCCCCGCTCCGACATGGCGTTGAACACACAGGTAAGAGATAAGATCATAAACCCCTTCTCATTGTGTCGCTGTTCCTTCAAATTATTGGCTCTCTGGGTTCTCCACACCCGTGTAATGCATCTATACCCATGGAAAAACACGCCATCTAACATAAATAAGCCCAACAGCGATACCTGAAGGCACTTCCTGACGAACACAGAGCCATCTCTCCATGATGGCGTTCTCCACGCTCTTGAAGAGGTATCTGGACACGCGAAAGAGCAGCCAGGGATTGTCCTATCCTCCGGGACCGAAAGCGTTACCTATCATTGGGAATCTACTCGACATACCGAAAGAAACACCGTGGGTGACATACACGGCATGGGCTAAACAATATGGTGAGCGAGTCTCAAATATCAAAGGAATATGAATTCACTCATGCGATTATAGATGATGTTATCTCTGTGACCGCCTTTGGAAAGGTTATAGTCGTTGTGAATTCGGCCAAAGCTGCGAAGGAAGTCTTCGAAAGACGAGGCACACGATATATGGATCGACCAAGGGTCCCCATTTTAGATTTGTGCGTACTTAGTACTGTTCGTAAGTGTTACGTTGTTATATAACATGGCTCACATACCTCAAAGAATAGGCTGGGGTGCCATACTCGCCCTTATGCCGTACTCGGAAGCTTGGTGCGTAGGACGGAAGTTGATTGACCATAGCCTTCGCCCCCAGACTGCGCTCTCCTACAGGCCTTTCCAGACAGTGAAAACCCACGCATTCCTCAATCAGCTATTGAGTGAACCGGAGCAGTTCAGAGAGCACATCAAGCAGTAGGTCCTGTTTACTCAAGTAACTTACCTGCACGTGTCTGAACGGCAACTTAGCTTCGTAGCTGCCATTGTCATGTCCCTAACATACGGATACGATGTGAAAGCCAAGGACGATTTTTTGTGTCACTTGCTGAGCGAGCCAACGGGTTTGGGGGAGAGTCTATTCTTCCGGGCGCATCCCTAGTCAACGACTTGCCGTTCCGTGCGTGTTATGCGATCCATCGAGAGTGGTAACTTAGCACTCACACACTGCTTAGTGAGGCACTTCCCGGAATGGCTGCCCGGGATGCGCTTCAAGCGTCGCATTCCATATGTCTCTGGACTTGTCCAGGACATGCTCAATATGCCGTTCGATTTTGTCCAGGAGAGCATCGTATGTGGCCTTCTCTTCCATGGCATATCTCGTCGCATTAGCTTGACTTGTCATGCGAGCAGCGAAAGGGAACCGCCCGCCCATCCATAGTGCGCGAGTGCATTGATCTATATCAAGATGGTGATTCGAGCCAGCTGGATGAGCTCGCAATCAAACGGGTTTCAGTCGCAATCTATGCCGGTCTGTAATCACCCGATACTTCTCAAGGGAAAAAAGAAATCTGACAGACCTGCAATAAGCAAGTGCTGAAACGGTGTGTCATCAGTTCCTCATGCGCTATAGGATGATACTCACGTCTCTTTGACGGTCTCTGCAGTATCCTCGCTCTTCCTGGTTTTGCTACTGTATCCATCTGTGCAGCAGAGAGCGCAAGCGGAACTGGACGCTGTCGTCGGCGGAGACCGGCTTCTAGAATATGATAACAGACCGCGCCTTCCGTTCATTGATACACTCTGCAATGAAATTCTTCGGTGGAGAATCGTAACGCCGTTAGGTTTGTTCTCTCACATAAAGCATATCAGCACAGAAATAAATATTTCGACATATACTATGATATAGGACTCCCTGGCGCAGCGTCGGAAGGTGATGTCTATCGGGGTTATTTCATACCCAAGGGTATGCTTGACTATCTCATCGTGAGACGTGGCAGTGTTAACAGACATGAGCAGGCGCAACGGTACTCGAGAACTCATGGTGGGCCTGCATACATTTTGACTGTCGGGAATGAGTGGCTCAAATATTATATCCCACAGGGCCATCCTTCATGATCCCGACGCATATCCAGATCCTGAGGCCTTCAACCCTGACCGCTTTTTGACTTCCGACGGGCAGGTCAAAGACGATCCTACGATTGGCTTGGTGTTCGCTCTGAAGACGTTGAAGACAGAGCACACGGATACGACGACGAGCCAGAGAGTCGAATCGACGAGGTGTCGTCCGGGACAGATCCTGATCGGAAATGAGTTGCAGAATATTTGTCGTGTTTGGTTTAGTGACAGTCAACGAACCTGCGCCCACAGCCGAAGGACGAGCATGGAAATGAGATTCCCGTAGAGCCAACATATACAGATGGCTTACTTTGGTAAGCAGTCGTCGCAGTTTGCGTCTTGAACAAGCTGATGAGCTGTCCGGAAGTCACCATCTGAAAAAAGTAAACTCTACATAGCCCAGTGTTGAAGTATGTATCCTATTGGAGTACTATCAGGTCTATATAGCCACCCTTCTCAACTATGTAGG
>SFCI01000003.1:0-90840 GCA_004681135.1 Hericium alpestre | reverse complement strand
GCGCGTACCTCGACGTGCGCCGCGTGCTGTGCCACGAGCTGACGCACAATGTCTGGGGCGAGCATGATAATAACGTGCGTCCTCTCTTCCTTCTCTTCTTTTCTCCTTCTCTTCTTCATTGTGGAATGCCGATGCTGACCGACGCAGTTCAAGGAGATGAACGCGCGGCTGAACCGCGAAGTCGTAGCATTCGAGCGCGCCGCCGCCGAGGGCGCACGTACGCTTGGCCCTGTCGATGTCTATGCCCCTGCGGGCGCGGCCTCTGAACTCGAGGCCGAGGCGCGCACGTTTATTCTCGGTGGCGCGGGCGCCGAGCCGGCCCCGGTGGCGGGCGAGAGCGCGGCGGAGAGGCGGCGGCGGGTGTTGGATGCGACGATGCGGCGGCTGCGCCGGGAGGAGGAGGAGCTGGAGCAGAGCTGTGGGACTGGGACGCGCGCGAGGATGGAGGGGCGGTGAGGAGTCAGAGAGTGTGTGTATCTATCGCGGATATATGCGCTGTATATCAGGACATTGTATCTTATGCTGTACTACGATTCATAGAAATAGAAGTACTATGATTTGATAGCAGATACTGTAAGTATCTTATGTTGAAGGACGTTGTCAAGAGGCCTAATACTGCGTCGGGAACGGACAATACTGTTACAACGCACCTGAGAAAGGAAACCAGTTCCGATACGACTGAAACTCACCAAGACATACCGGTCATAGTCGATATGCCAGCGCGGGTTCTCCGGGAAGAACAGCATGCCAACGGACAGCACGATGGCGGGAATCATCTGCAGGCCCCATGGGATGCGGAAGCTCGCGACGCCGTCGATGTAGCTGTACCCGAATTCGACAAAGTATTGCAGGAGGATGCCCCAGGTGATGGACCACTGCTGCACGGCCACGATCCGGCCGCGGATGGCCGGCTCGGTGATCTCGGACTGGTAGATGGAGACGACGGCGGACACGAGACCGATGGAAATGCCGGAGACGACACGTCCGGCCACGAGCATGCTGCGGTTCTGCGAAATGGGAGACGCATGTGGGTGTTAAGCAGCAGGGAGCAGGGGAACGGGAACGGACCTACGCCGCGCACTGGAGGATGGATCCGATGACCCAGATCCATCCGGAGGTGATGGTGATCTTCTTGCGGCCGACGAAGTCGGCGAGCCAGGTGACGAGAAGGGCGCCGGCAAAGGAGCCCGCGGGCATGGCAGCGACAATACCACTTTGTGCATTGGCTCGTGGCCGCAATACTTATCAGAAGACATGCCACGAACAAGGCGGAGGGGATGTATGTACTCGGCCAAAGTAGTCCATGTAGGCGTTACTTATTCTGAAGCGTTAATTAGTGGATGAGGCTGATGAGAAAGAAACGACGGGAGCTTTACGTTGAGCACTCCGGACATGGACGAGATGTCCAGTCCGAAGAGTCCACCACCGATACATGCGAAAGAACCGACGATGTACTGGAAGGTAAAATGTAAGTGTTAGTACACACGAGTGAACCAGCGGGGAAATACTGTGCCTACTGGATTGGAAGCAATCGCAGCGCTGTGCTGTCACCAAAAATGTACGAGTCAGACACATCTGTATGCATGTTGAATAAAGGACATACCCCTTTGCCCATGGTAACTGACTACGTGGCGGTAGATCGTTCTAAGAGGACGGGGGGGGAAGGCTCCACGAACGCAAGGCTTGCATACTGGGCGCGCGAACGCAAGCTTATATAAAAAGTTGATGGATTTGAAATGCGGGGGCATTGACTATGAAGTAAAGGAACGAGGGTTACAGTACTAGGAGAAGCACCATGCGAACGAGCCTCTTTCCTGCTTGCACGGACGCGTCACGGTCAAGTGCTAAGCCCCCCCGCGTCGTGACCTACGAGCCGAACTCTCGGTGCCGCCGTTGATGTTGGATTGTTGAGCGGCCCGGCCCGCCGTAACAAGCGCTCAACCGCACCAAATCGATTAATCTCTCGAAACGCGCGGTGGACCACGCATGCATGATGCTCAAAAAGACGCGTAAGTTTCGAAACAGGGAGCAAGTGCTTGCATCTCGCATCCATGGTATAGATTAAGTTGTATCGATTCCATAATTTGTGTATATAATTGAGTTATGACGCAATGCAGTGAGGCCTGAGATCTACAGAATGATTGCGAACACAGAGATGCGGTGATGGTATGTATGAACAGGAGAGCACGAGGGAATAGTGGTGTTGCAAGGAATCTGGGGTGACAGAGCAGGGGAACTATGACCTATGAGACAGCACGGATAGGGAATGGGGCGCGATGCCAGAGATAACGATATAATAAAGGATGTAGGGGACTAGGGAGCGAGGGAGCGATGGGATATAACGGGACACGATCTGGATAACACAACATGGGAAATAACTTAAGAACCAGAAAAACAGCACGCAGTGCACATCGCCGCCTTGACTTTACCGATACAGATCAAGCGCTACATGGATGATTTAGGTGGAAGGACCTGAAGACCCGTCAGAAAGGATGCAAGGGCGCAGATCGCTCAAAGACGCACCAGCTTCCACGACTGGAGCATGAGTTTGCCCTGCAAAGCCATGCACGACCTCCATGTCACCTTTCGTCTTGGGCGGGTTCTCAATATGCCGCTTCAAAGTGCTTGAGGTGGTAAACGGGCTGCCGCACTTGCACATGTACATGACATCCAGATGGCGGCTCATCACGTGGATGGCGAGGAGAACTGGAGTCTCATATGGACCAGCGCTGCAGCCAGGCGACCACTTGCATGCCCACTTGTTGCTTGCTGTAATGTGGCAGCCGGTATGCGCCTCGAAGTGTCTGGCCCAGTCACACTTCGTCCCTTCGAACTGGATACAATCGCCGCCCATCTTGCACTGCCCTTCAGCCACAAGGCCTGGGATTTTCGGTGCCGCGTTCTTCTTCTTCGCCGCGTTCTTCGCCGCCAGCCTCGCGTCACCGAGGCCGTGCGACCTCTGCTTGTCAGACGCGCCCCCAGTCTTCCGTCTCCCTAAAAGCTGCTTTTGCGGGGTGGAGTAAGACGGTATGGGCATGGCGCCAACAGCAAACGGGCCATCCGAGCCCCCACTGATGAGGCCTGGGAATGGCTGGTCGCCTTGTGTATATAGCTGGGGCGTAGGTGCGTAGACCCCCTGAGGTGAGTTGTACGACGGCGCGATGTATCGAAACAGCTGCGGCTGGGAATGGGCTGGCTGTTGATTGGGGATAGGTTGCTGTGCGACGGGTGGTCCGACCGGAAGGGTGGGTTGGACGGAATAAGTTGGCTGAACCTGAACGGATGGCTGGGACTGGAGAGGCAGCTTGGGTGTCTGCGGGCTCATGCCGAACGAGGGGTCATAGTTGTTGTTCAGCTGTTGTAAAACATGGCGGCACTCGTTGACGGCATTGTCCATCGGGTGTGGCACGTTGATCTGCCCATGTGCGTCGCGGCGCAGCATCATCGCTTGGGCCTGTTCCGCCTGTAAAGCGGAGCCTTGAGATGCGCCCGAGTGGCGGATATGCTGAGACGAGTAAGTTAGTGCCACTACGTCGCGCCTGGTGGAGGTGGCATGATCCAAGTGAGCTTTGGCGAACGAGTGAGAAGAAGATAAACGGGAGAACTCACCTGTCTTCGCGAGCTGGCCTCTGTGTCAAAGCCCAGATATTCTCCATGGAAGCCTGCACTGAGCCGTCGAGCCTAAAGCCGGGTGGCATGGTGTGCAGTGAGTTTCAATGCGTTCATGAAGGGAAGCAACAATAGAACTCACCCTGTTGCCTGACCAGGAAAGGAAGACATGGTTATGTAGAGAAGAGAAGATAGGTGGGGAGATAACAAGGAGAAATTCAGACCCGACGTGGGCCCCGGAAGTAGAGGAACGAGTTGAGAGTGAGAGAGAGACAGCGTCTGAGTCTTAAATTTCGCGCTCGCGTCAGTCACGTTTACCCTCCACAAAAGCGTCGTGACTGCGTCGACGCGTTGTCGATCGTGGACTTGATGCACCGCGTCATGTCAATAATAGCCGACAGGCGCTGCTACTGACCGTCGCATGAAAGAAACACGCACATCTGAAGCGAGCCCCTTGTCCCGCTCGTGCAATTCCCAGGTGCTCTCAAGGGCATGGTCGCCACATATCCATGGGAATGCCAGACAATCGCACATAAGGTCTAGAACCATTATTAGCTTTCATTGAGTTCAAGCACATCGATAAACAAAGCGTTTCCGTGGCGATTTATCAAGATCGAGCCATAGCTCATCTCTGCGCTTGACTTGCAAGGTGTACGTACCTCTGTACTTGTCAAGCGGGAATTCCGATTGAAATTTGTCGCCACAGATTCCATTGTCGAGGCCTCTTGTTGGTGCATGCGACCGGCCAGGGGCCACAGTCGATATCTGCGAATCAAAAGCGAGCCATCATGTCAAAGACCCAAGTTCGGCGTACCGCCGTCCGTGCGGAGGCCGCATCGTCGCGATTCGCGGCTCGCAGCTGCACTTGATGCCCTAGAACCCAATGCAAATACGTTGAATTATCATTGATACGTCGTGCACCGTATCTTTCAATCCCGGGATGAGATCATCTATTTGGATCTCTCTGACCGTGCTGAATATCAGATTTGACGCCTTCTGTGCTCAGCATGGTGATGGTCCCCTGGAGAGAACAAAACCTCGACGAATGTCTTTGGTGCGTCTTGTACTGCATCTTGCAGAACAGGGACGAAGTCGCCGTTGACTGATTCTACCTCCGAGCATGCTGATCATTGGTTGGCAGGCCCTACGAGCTCGAAGTCAGTGTATTTTACCCCTACATGTTCGCATACATCGAGCATTTCGCAAGACTAGACCTGAGGATTTATGATTATCGGTGCAGGATATTGCCGTCGAGACGCCGTATTCCGCTACTCTGGTCAGTCGCGACTAGGATGGCCAATGTGAACGCCCTCAAAGCTCGACATGTACTTCATTATGGGCCTTTCTCGGACTTCTGCCTACATTGGCACGCTCGGCGACGCTCAGCAGGAGCCAGCTCCGTATTGCTCGATAGATACGTGGCGTGCAAGCAGACCTTTCTCCAGGCCAATTAACCTAGAAAGTAGCCAGAAAGCACTTGTCTCGTCATACTTGTGGACATCTCACCTTATTCTTCCATCTTGCAGCTGTCCTGGGAGGCTGGCGGCATAACATGGCGTGCAGCCGTGAATCTGTGTTCGTACGAGGCGACGCGCGGAGGGCGTGACGCCAAGTTGCCCATCATGTACATGCCGATAGGGCTTCTTTTTTCTCCAAAGTCCGCACCGTCATGCTATCGAGGGATTCTCTGTTGTAGCTCTACATCGCATCTCACAAATTCATGCTGAAGACACACATCGCAGTCTCAGAATCGCATTTTTGAGTCCAAGGTTCTCCTATAGAGAGAGATGCGGACAGCGGCCCACCTGCGACGAAGAAACGCGTTGTGTCACACATTATCTTACTAATACCCACAATTGAGGGTCGGGGTCCCACATAGTCCCACAGGGTCCCCTCACGCCTCATAACCAGCCCGAGCAAACCCGAGATTCAAATATTCACTGACAGGCTAAAAGCGGTGGACCAATATTATTATATCGTGTACAAGTACATACAATTAGGGTATATCCCAACCAGCAAGGTCATTGACCGACAAGAATACCACAGCCAGACTCCCAGATAAAAATCACGGGAACAGAACTCTAGCGCATGAGATCTGCAGGCCCCGAGCGCCGCGTCAGGCTCTCGCACATGTCGAGGACATCCACAGGTACGGGGCCCGCCATCAGCGCGGCCAAGCCAGCAGGCAGCCCAGACGCATTCCGTTGCGGTACCACATTCGCGCCCGCACCTGCTAAACGCTTGACCGGCCGTTCTCCACAGTGCTCGTCCTCCGCACTGCTAAGCACAAACGTCAGCATGAATCCAGCGCCACGAGGACAAGAAAGACCACGCACTCGAAGACCCCGCGCTTCCGCTTCAGCGCCGCGCACTCCCTGCTCAGCGCATCGCGCTCCTCGCGCTGCTGCCCCAGTTCACGCAGACGCGCCCCGCGCTCGCGTCGCCTCCTGCAGGGCGCGGCGGTGTGCATGGCGTTCACGTCCGCGACGGTCGTGAACGCCTCACGGCGCATGCGCGCTGCAGTGCGACGAGACGACGGACGCGGACACGGGGGAAGCCCGGTGGAGGCGCGGCCGGAGCTGGCGAAGGGCAGGGCCCTGGGCCAGTTCCGGTCGTCTGGTCAGCTTGGGCGCGCTATCGGACCCTTGCTTGGTGCGTATCTGGTCTGATACGATCGTCTTTCGTCCCACGCTGACCCCCCACACACCCACGTTCGTGTAGCCTGTGCCTCGTATTGGACGTTTGGTCCCTCAATCACCTACGCTGTCGGTGCAGGCGCTATGTTTGGGCTGGCCGTGCATATGAGAAGGCTGGTGAGAAGACTGGCGGCTTCTGCATGATTGTTCGCGCATCTCAGACCCCTCTGACATATCTCAGAACAGTTTAAACTGGCTCGTGACTGACAGTGTAATTGAAAGTAGTTTATTTATTTATTTGACTGCACGATTTGCTTCATGGTATCAGTGATTGTCCTGTCCAGTCAAGAACGACAGTAGTGAGCATTACCGACATCTACACGTAGCATTCAAAAAATTGTCTCTGGACGGCCCAGTGAAATTTGCTTGTACGAAAGTAGGAAGACTGACACAGTCTTGGTGGTGGAATAGATAACAGGGTATACAAGCTGGACTCGATAGCGAGGACATGCGGGACGTCTGTTGCCATTCCACATAGAAGATGTGGTATAGCCCTCCCACTGACAACCGAATCTAGATGAAGCAATTCAGAAGGACGGCGCCCCCGGGAATTCTGTCCTTGGGATGAACTCCCGGCTATGACTTGGGCGTGGCGTTGGAATATGGTCGTCGCGAACCGTTGGGGTCGGGAGTGGAGGGACGGTTCGAGGACCCTGAAGCCTCGGAATAAGGCGGAGGGCGCGGGGTGCCCGATCGTGAGCTCTCAGGCGAAGGAGTTTGCTCAAACTCTGCGCCGAATCCGAGGCCTCTCTTCCCCAAAGGGTACGACGACGACGACGACGAAACTTGATCCGAAGGGAGTGGAGTCGGAATGCGCGTGCCTTCCTCCAATGACAGAGAGATATCTCCACCAGAAGAGAACGCAGGGAGGAAAAATAATACGCCGCGTGTTCGCCGGCGCGACTGCGCGGAAGACCGGCGGTCCGCATCTGAAGATCCAAACAACGCCGCAACGCTCGCGCCAGCGCGCCGTGCTGCCGCGACCGCAGGATGTGGCGGTGTGAAAGTGCCGTCCAGTGTCGAAGTGTCCGAAAATGATGGCGATGCCGCGCGCCTGTGCATGGGGATGGACAAAAGGGAGACTTCGTCGTCTGGACCAGCCGACGACCCCAGACCTTCATGCCCAATGAGGGGAGAGGTGGGAGGCGACAGTCGGCCGGGAAGAGATATCCAACCCAAATCGAGGTGCCAACGACCATTGCGCTCGACCCAGCGCGGAAGCAGAACGTCGTAGGATCCGATCTTCCTGAACTTCCTCTGCTTTGCGTTGGTGTATATGATCCTGAAAATACCTCCGATCAGGACTGCCAGGCCCACCCACATCATTCCTTTGCCCCAGGTGCCCAGGAAGCTGATGAACGCAGCATCATCTGCATGCCAGCTGCTCCCGTAGAAGTGGGTGAAGAATGAGTTGGGTGCCTCGCCTTCTTTCGCGTTCTTGCCATAGAGTGACTTGGGAAGAATGCGGATCTCGCCCCCAGGAGAATCCTCAGTCGCTGGGATGGGCGGTGCTGAAGATGCCATACTGGGCGGACAGGAACATCGGCCCAGTTGAGAACATGACCGTGGGGTAGTTGAGAACCCAACTGTGATCGAAGGTGACGAGGTTGTGAATGGTCTGTGCCAGGAAGGGGTGGCCCTTCTCGGCAAACATCAGGTCATTGGACACGCCGACGGGGATGGTGCGGGGAAGGATGACGGGGTATGTAAGAAGAGGGTCAAGGCGGTGGAGACAGCCGATGTCCAAGTCCATATAGATGCCGCCATAGTAGTGGAGAACGAAATAGCGGATGGCATCAGCGCGTTGGATGGGGTAGGTATAGGAATCGAAGGTATCGAGGAACCAAGAGTATTGCTCAGCAATGAACTCTCGGGAAGTGGCATCGGTCCAGAGCATGTATTCGCTGCAGGGGCCAGGTCAGTCAGGCGATATGGGTGAGAAGAGACGAACGAACTAGTCTGGCATCATAGCACGGCATTCCTCAGAAATGTCCTTCCAGCGGGGAGGCAGCGTCTCTGTCTTCCATGTCTGATGGATAATTCTAGGGATGCGCTCGATTGCGGTGTTATTGGATGGGGGAGCATCAAGCTCTTGTTCGGTGATGTAGGCAGCGTCGGGGATGGCGAGATAGTAGGATACGGAGGAGAGGACGGCGACGGTGCCGAGGAGGATAAGGGCCAGTAAGGTTAAGACGATGGAGAGGACCCTCTTTCTGGCGGAACAGCAGGCCATTTGAGTGGCCTAGCGTGCAAAGAGCGACTGGGAACGGAAGAGAGCGACACGAAAGTAACAAGACAAGTTATAAACACGTTAAGCGCCCGTTCCGCCCTGGTTCACTGCTTTCTGATCCCGCGTGCCTCAGCTTTCTCACCCCATCGTATTTTCGTTACTCCGCAGCCGCAGTAGATACAGCCTCCAACAGTACTCTGCATGACCTAAAACAATAACTACATCGTAAACCGGCCTCCGCTACATTGTGCCAGTTGGCCGCATAGGACTCGAAAATACCACGTCCGCATACGACCGCAGAATAGCCACCGATTCCTGAATCGGCTTATCATCCCAGCTTATCCCTATCTCCTCCAGATTATCCACACTGATCTCCCAATCTCGTCTCGACCAATCTTGCCCGCGCCGTCCCCCACGTTGCTTGCTGTAGGGCTCTAGCAGAAACACGTCCAGACCCGGTGTCCTGCGGCGTCCACTCAGGCGCTTCTTTGACCCTAGGTACGTCAGGCAGTCCCCAGCGCCCCACTGGACCAGTGGTTTTTTCGCCCAGGCCGGTGCGTGCTGAGACTGCAGCATTCCGGACTTAGGCTCCGACCGCGGAACCTCCGGTCCCCCTGCTCTGTCCACCAGCTCTAAAAGTAGACGCGAAAAGTGATCGATGACTTCAAGGTGTAGCGCGTCGAGCGGGTGACTTGGGGGGATGTATTGGTAGTCTCCGGTATCGTCGATGTCCATCATGTCATCATCGCGCTGTTCTATGACCGCGCCCGTGCTCAGGCCTTTCCTGTATTGTCGGGATGAAGACGAGCTGTATGTGTCGAACAGCCGCAGATCGACATGGCTGCCGAATAAAAAATTTCGCGATCTCGCGACTGCTCCAATTGTGGGACGGAGTGACCGTAAAAATCTCTGCATAAATGACAGGTCAGACGAGCAGGCCCACTGGGCGCAAACCAAGACCGCTGACCTTTGCTCTCGCTCTTGAAACAGAGGTTCTTATCCGAGCTGCACAGGACCACCCGGCCGCGGTAGCCCCGGTTCGAGACACGCGCAAAGTACTCGCAGCAATCGAGGATGAGGTCATCGTTCGCCTCCGGACCACCTCTCTGCATGCCAATCAGTCTCGCGCATCTCATGCCAATCTCAAAGTAAACTGACCTCGCCGGGATCCTTCACGTTCCACTTGCCCGAGCGCTTGCACGTCTCCTCGTGCGCCTGGCCTTTCACGGATCTACGCTCCTTGACCATTTTCAGCAGCCAGGTCGACGCACGCCGCGCGCGCCATTCCAATCCAGGGCGGTTCTTCTGGCTGCGAGAACTGAGCGCTCGCACTAGAAGAAGACAGAGAGGTCACGTACTGGTCGAGTTCGGATATCACGATGCCGGGAATAATTACGATCACGGGAATCGATAGCGCTTCCACGTCCGAGACGAACTGTTGCAGCACGTCGAGCTTGTCGAGCAGCACGTTGGTATCCATAACCAGATATGTGAGGTATTCAGACAGAGCACCCTGTGAGAGCGAAACGTTCAGTCGGGCAAACTGGGAGCGGCGATAGCCTTACCTGCATCTCCACATCCTCATTCACCGCCGCCTCGAGCCGCCGCAGCGTCGCATCGACCAGCGGCCCGTCCTCCACTTCATGAGGAGGTGAATTTGTCAAAGAAACTGTGGCCAAGTGAGCATTCGTGCGTCCGATGCTCAAGGATATTACTTGTGGGGCACTCACAAGACGGAGAGAAGTTCGGATCAGGGGTCCATGGTGGACCGGAACCGAACGATGGCAGCTGCAATCCATTAGTAAACGACATGAAGCGGGACGCACCTGCAGTTTTGGACGACTATACGTTATACGTTCGATACTTGAGATTCGGTAGACGAGTGGAGAGGGGACATGTAGGCTCTTATGTACGCGATCATACGACGAGAACAACGGCGTAAAGATGAAAGGCGTTCGCCATTATCGATTGCCTATTTTATGATCGTCTCAACACAAATGACGCGGCCGCTTGTCCGCGGCGCCACCGAAAATTCACACAAACTGAAGACAAATATGCCGAATAAAATGCAATAATCAATACTCTTGTATGTATGGTACAGCAGTGATATAATGTGTCGAGACAAGATGAGATATGCAGCAGCCATTCAAACCCTCCGACCCCGGTTAAAGGGCTATGCCGATGATAAGATCAGCTTCTTGAGTGGTGGCGAACCATTGCCCTCAGCTGCTACAGCCGGGTCGTCATTGGGGGCCTTACGCTTCAGACTAATTAACTTCGACGTTGGCGAATCTGACTCCTGCTTTACAGGCCCTGACCGTGGAGGCGTCGAGCGGAGAGATGAAGCCTCGGGTGTACCAGAGCGGCTGCCGCCTGATACTTCATTGCGCAATCGCGCAGCGAGGGAGCTGGTTGACGTGAGAGCTTCAGCGTGGCACGTCGCATGGTATATCTGAAAGTTCAATACCGTCAATGACAGCCGGTGCCACACGAAGAAATAGACGCACCCTATCATCCACCTTCACAGCATTCTTCCAGACCCACTCTTCGTCATCCTCTTGGAATTCGGTCTTCAGTGTCTCCTTACAGATTGGGCAAGCCATTGGTTTGGCCTCGTCTCCCGGCGGGACGACCACAAATTGTTCCCGCAACTCAGCATCACGCTTAGCTGCTTCAGCGGCCGCTGCGGCCTTGACATTCTGGGGACGAGAAGAGTCGGAAGGACCTGCTCCCGTACCGTCTGTGGAGACATCATTCACCCAGTCCTTTACACGAGTCGTCAGATCATGAGACAAGTGATGTGAAACGACGAGACTACTGACCTCTAAACTAATGAACCAGCTGCGGCTGTGTCCACGACCAACATTTTGATTTGCCTTCCGATTTTGTCGGAAGTGCATGTCGAGGTGTTGCTCCATCTTTTCTTTACCAAGTTTTGTGTCTGAGAACCTGAGCCCACACTGTTTACATTGGGTAGGCAAACGCTCGTAAAGGAAATGGACTATATTCGGACGACGTCTGGAGAAAAATGATCATTGGTGACTGATCTAGGAGAGCCTGTGAAATGATACTTACTTCGAGATTTCTGCGCTTGTCAACTTGAAGCTTTGCGCCAAGATGGCGTCTCGGTAAGCATTGGCTTCTTCTTGTCCGGCCGCTATCTGTGGCTTTATGTCCTCAATCTGAGTAGTTCGGGCCGACGCTCCGGCACCAGTAGGAGTACTGGTAGCCGACACGACACCAGCCTTCAAGAGAGCATCGAAGAGGTTGGAGAGATTTGGCATTGGGGCAGGGCCCGTGGTCAGTGGTAGCGCAGTGGGTGCTTCAGGTGCAGGAAGACTTGGTTGCTCGAATGAGGCGAAGGAAGGTTGACCGACATAGGACGATGGGGCAGCGGTGGTGGGTTGCGAATAGGACGGGCCAGCCTGCATCATGGGCGGCACATTATATGTATTCCGTGCAGGATACGGTGCAGGAGTCGGGTATTTAGGGGGAGCAGTTGGAGCCGGAACAGTCGTGCGGACCAGATTTCGCAACTGGGCTAAAATTTGAGTAAGTTCATCTTGGGAGACACCAGCTTCAACGAGTTTCCGTAGCTAAAGACATCGTCAATAATTGAAGGAACTATTGGAGAAACATACATACTTGTTGCAAGATGCTTATATGGCTTTGCGCAACAGTGTCATACGGGTTGGTTTGCAACGCACGTTCCTTCTGACCAAGAGCAAACTCAAGCTCACTCATTACCTGAGATTTAGAGACCAAACCGGGTGCAGCGCCGAAAGACGACGCCTGGAGCGAAGTCATCAGCATCTGACATGCACCCGTCAAATAAGAACGCACTTCGTTACCCGTCCCCCAAATACCTCGCTCGATGGCGACCTGAGGGACAACACCGAATAACTCTCTGCCGTTGGGAGCACCAGTGCGCCATGTGAGCAGCATCTCCTCCATTTTACCGCGGACACCCTGATCAACCTGACTATAAGTGTCAAGAAAGAGTTGGGAGACGATGGATGCAAAGTAGAGGGCATAAGGTTCGTGCACATTCTTGGAAATCGCGTCGAGGAGGTAGAACGCGGGGAGCTTCATCCATGGAGGAACCTGAGGGAGCACAAGCCACCGAAAAGATGAGTCAGCAAAACGATGCAATGAAAAAGGACAAGGACAAAAGAGGAAGGTGGCAGCCAGCCGTGGGCGACGAGCAAGCTCTCGTTGCATGGCTCAACGCCATACAACAGTAGACTGCAGAGCTCATGCTTTTCTTCTTTTCGGCTCATGTCTACACTATGCTATCCTACATACATGACTTTTCGTGCGTTCAGACGCCGAACATGTACTATGACTGTGAGCGTGAACGATCTCACTGAGTCTAATCAATGCAGGCGAGACGCGCGACACCAGGACGAAAATAAGTAAAACATAAGATGACAAAACTCACCCTCCGAATATGAGCCTCGATACAATCCACCACAACATCGGCCCATCGTGAATACTCCTGAGCGACCATTGACAAGTTCTGGATGATAGGCCTGGAGTTAACTGTTAGCTCCGCAAGCCGACTTGAGTAATCCCGACGGAAGATATTCGGGTCGGCACCGTATGCCGGAGGTGAAGCGGCATACTGATATGGGCTAGGGTGTGTAGGAATTGACGGGGGGTAGCCAACTTGGCCATAAGCAGGGGGATGGAACTGGGAGAAGGTGGCCATGGCGTCACGAAGAGATGAAAAGCCTAGCGACTATATGATGCGACGAATCTCAACGATAACCACGCGAACGTGAGAATTGTCGACGGCTCGCAATACGTCTCGTTCAACTGTTATTCTCACTGACGAGTAAACTGGGCGGACGACGCAGAAGCACAGACACTTCTCAACGGTGGTGGAGGTTGCAAGTCAAGAGGTGATGGAGTTCCGAGCGCCAGCGGGCGCTATCGTAACCACATTTCAAACTCCGCTGGAAAACTCAAATCCTGCGCCACAGTCCACATTCGCCACTACCGCCGTCGCCGCCCCCGCCGTTCAAGATCAAAATCTCAAGGTGAGCACCTCGTTTTGCTGCTAAGAAGTGTTGTATGCCTCTGGTCGGTGTGATGAAGCGGTTGGAAGGACGTTTTCGCGGAGACTGGGGCTTTGGCGGGATGGATTTGCAGTACCGACTCCGGATGCACCTGAACGCGTTGTGCTGACTTCCTCCGTTTCACAAGATGCGTGACGTTCTCAAGACCGAAGAGCTCGATATCCCGGAAGGCATCACCGTCACCGTCAAGTCGCGCGTTATTACCGTTACTGGGCCGCGGGGCACCCTGACCAAGAACGTCCGCCATGTTAACATGGACATTCGCCTTCTCCAGGGCAAGGGCAAGAAGGTCACCCTTGCTGTCTGGCAGGGCGGTCGCAAGCACGTCGCTTGCTCCGGACGATCAAGAGCTTGATCACCAACATGATTACTGGTGTGACGAAGGTAGGCTCAGCGAGTCAATACCAGGCATATCGCTAATTTTGTTCTTTGCGCAGGGCTTCCTTTACAAGATGCGCACGGTCTATGCCCATTTCCCCATCAACTGCATCATTCAGGAGGAAGGTCGCGCTCTGGAGATCCGGAATTTCTTGGGCGAGAAGGTATGTGTCTCCTTGTGCTCTGGTTGCATCATATTTAGGTCTACTCCACAGACTGTTCGCCACGTAGCCATGTTGGACGGTGTGACAGTGTCTGAGAGCAAGTCGCAGAAGGACGAGCTGATCCTTGAGGGTGCGGACATTCAGAACGTTTCGCAATCAGGTATGGTTATTCAGCTTTAGAGGTGCTGCTTTATCGCTCATCCACTTTTCAGCTGCCTCGATCCAGGGCATGTGCCGTGTACGGAACAAGGATATCCGTAAATTCTTGGACGGTATCTACGTTTCGGAGAAGACCACCATCGCGACTGAGTAGGTGTAGCAGGGGTCTCACGGGCATCATATCCATCCATATATCTCAAAAGCTGCATGTCTTATGTCATTCCTCCTCCATACTCTATGACACCATGATCATGCATCATCCTCTACAGCATTCCTTTCATGATTATCTGGTTCAGTGCCTGTTGATTCCAGCATGATGGAAGTCTGATTTGGGATGAATTGCCATGTACCGGCAAGTACGGTTACGATCTGAATCAAATGTCGCAAGAGGCTGTACTTTTATGTTCGAGGAAGGTTGTCCTTATAAGAGACCACTCCATCGTCCCAACCTGCTGGGACGGGGCTTTAATAGAACTCAAAGAGCGCTAGCTTCGCATACTGCACTCTAAACGGCGGCACTGTGGACATTATTACTCGTTGATCTTCGTTCAATGTGCACTGACATGAAGCGCTTTGAACCAGATGGATCTGTTTAGAGTTCCACGGATACCATTGAGAGTGTATAGCGCTTGATTCAGCGGATTTTAACCGTATATACTGTATTCACAATTGCGAATCACATGGTAAAATATCACTAGTGGATGAATGGTATCATCGTGCCCGTCCTATTGCGATAATCTAAATATGCTTTCCCAAAGAAAGCTATAAGTTTCTGCTCCTCAACTGTAAAGTCATTAGTAGGATCTCGGTAGCTAATTTCCGCAGACATACCTTTGATCCTAGCGTTGAAGAATCTCCACAAAAGGCACACAAATATGATAAATGTGACAGGGTTTTGTAACACCAATTGCGTGCCCAGAGCCCAATAGAAGAAACCGGCATACGATGGGTGGCGAAACCATCTAGAGGCACTAAATGAGCTTTATCATGAACGCATACACGAATGGTCAACTGACGCATATACACCATCCGTAACGAGCTCGTGCCCCGCACGCTTTCGAAATGCGACAGAATGAGAGAAATTCGTTGCAGCATGGATCATCGCTGTAGAGCGAAAGGTTTGACCAAAAACGACCATAACCGCACCTATCCAGCCCATAGGTTATCCTCACATGGAGCAATAAAATCTCAATACATACCGACGATAGATACATAAGGATACTGCTTCAACAATGGATCCCAAAACAGCGTGGCCAAGTATTCGAGCAATGCCACACCATTGGCAATGTGATACACTGCGCCGTTATCCAGAAGAAACGCTGCAGAAGAGATTAGCCAAAACAGCACGTATTGAAAGGTCGCAGCTTACAATCGACACTGCACTTTTCTCTATTCCAGCCTGCCGTCACAGCGAACTCCCCCCAGTGGAAGGCCGCCCAGGCTGCGATGAAGAATCCAAGCTGGTACGTAGACCACCAGTAGTATGTGAAACCTCCACACAGGAAGGTAAGAGCGCCCAACGCGAAAGTTGATCCAAGTAGGAAGGATATGATAGCAGCGACTAAAGGTGTATTTGGTATGTTTCCATGAGGAACAGCGACGTCGTCTGACGGCACGGTCTCCAGAGGTCGACTCCGCAGAGCTTGCCGTTGTCGCAGACGGTCCTCGAAACCGTTAGGCATGTCACTTGATTCGGTCATTGTCGAGCGCCTGGAAGGCTGACCGTTGGGAGGACGAAGTTGTGGTGGGTATCACAGAACAATAGCACATTCTGACACTATGAAAGTACAGCGGCATTAGCCAGCCAATTGTCGGGGACGTGGCCGAGCTGTATTTGCTCGTGTTAGATTCGGAGGCCGTCGCCTTCAATCGCACTCACACATATCGCAAGTCCCGGCGCGGAACCGGGACATGGCTTTGGCCTTACGTCTGCGAGCTCTCACGCAGCCCAGGTGGTCTTCAGCTTCCCATGTCTGCCGCAGAAGTATCTCAGCAGCTCGTCATGATCCTTCAAAGATTCGTAACCTGGCTGTGGTAGCCCACATCGGTGATGAGAACATGAACGCATCATAAACTGTTATTGACTTCTTTCGAGCATAGACTCTGGAAAGACGACTCTGACTGAGTCAATACTTCTCAAGTCTTCGTATCTGTCGGAATCCGGCTCCGTGGACACAGGAAGCACAACCACAGATTTCCTGCCGGCTGAGCGCGAACGAGGAATCACAATCCAGTCCGCCAGCATACCTGTCAAATGGAAGGACTGGACATTCAACCTTATTGATACCCCGGGACATGCGGACTTTGGCATGGAGGTAGAAAGTGCCAGTAGAGTGGTCGATGGAGCTGTGGTCTTGATAGACTCCGTTGAAGGGGTCGAGGCCCAAACTAAGGGCGTCTGGCGGCAATTGGAGAGGTGCGCTGATCGACATTCTCAACCTATCCTGTACTTATTCTTACCTTCTCATCAGATATGGTGTTCCGACACGAATTCTTTTCATGAACAAACTTGATCGTGCGGGAGCTTCCTTACATGCGTCAATGCTGTCGCTTCTTTCACACAGGCTCCATCCTACACCGCTTGCTATAACACTTCCCGTAGCATCACTCAACCCTTCGGATTATACGCGTGCGGAGCCTGGAATCGCAGGTCTCATCGATTTGGTTAAATGGGAATTCTGGAAACAAGAGCCAGACGGATCGTCCTCTAGGCACGCGCTTCCTACAGATATCGACGGAGACGCTGTGACGGGTATACTGCCCGCTGATCATTTGCTGGCTACACACCTCATTCCTGCGCGTACCGCGATCATCGAGAGTCTAGCAATGTATTCTGACGAACTCATGGAGAAACTACTCGAAATGCCTTCTACCCCGTCCGCATACGCAGCCATCCCAGGTTCCATGATTATGCCTCATCTTCGAGAAGCAACTTTACGCGCTAAGGTATTACCTGTTCTCTGTGGATCTGCAATTAACCATGTCGGCACCGAAATTCTGATGGACTATGCCGGTGAATTACTGGCAAGCCCTCTCGATGTGGTGCATGAAAAGCAGATGTCCAAGCCTCCGGTACGTTTGCTTGCATGGAAAGTAGCATGGGACAAAAAGAAAGGTTGGATGACTTTCGTTAGGGTGTATTCAGGTGGGCTATCTCCCATTTCATATCCGTCGCTATTCTCATTGGATCTGTTTCAGGCACACTGACTCGTCAAAGTGTTCTGCTGAATTCGACTCGTAACACCAAGGAGCGAGTGTCAAAGCTGCTGCTTCTGTATGCCTCCGACGTGCAGGAAGTGGACGAACTTCCGTTTGGCTCCGTCGGCGTCATTCTTGGATTAAAGCATACCCGCACAGGCGACACCTTGGTATCGACCAACGCTCCAGCATCGGTATCGAACGACGTCGCCACAATTACCCCACCTTCGGCCGTCATGTCTGCATCAGTAGTGCCCCAATCCCATGCTGACCTTGCACCGGTCGAAGAGGCTTTACATGCGTTGAGCCGGACAGATCCCTCAGTCCGCGTGGAGACACAGGAAGGTCAACTGCTTGTGCATGGCTTGGGCGCACTCCACCTTGAAATCGTGGAAGGCCGTCTCAAAGACGAATGGGGCGTGCGATTCGAGTTTGGCAAACGACAGGTCAGCTACCGAGAAAGCGTGAGCCCCATTCAACCAGGAGCCGATGTGGACGACACTTGGTCAGCCATGGTTTCAGGCCAATCAGTGAGCGCTCGTGTGTCGCTGTCTCTGCGCCCTCTCGAAGACGAGGAGATCGCAGACCCTGCATGGGAGGGAAACATTGTGCTTGACCCTGATAACAAGCCTTTACCTGCCGCGGACGGATCCCAAAGCTCGCAAGAACCGTTGTCGCACATCGCCAGAGGTGTTGCGAGCGCATTATCAGCCTCGCCCCATACCTCTCTTCCTCTCTCCCGGCTTCACATCGCAGTTTCCAGTTTCCAATGCCCCACCGACGCTCCTCCATCGATTCTCGCCGGTGCCAGCACGGTGATTCTGCGCAACCGTCTGAAAGCCAGGCCACCAGGCCCACTGATGGAACCATTCATTCGCCTTAGAATATCGGTGGGCGATGATGCTATCGGAAAGGTGGTGAAGGACCTCACTGAGCATGGTGGCGAAGTGCTAGACCTAGCCAGCGCCAATGCATCGGCAGACGGCGACGATGTTCAGGCCTATTCTCAAGATGGCCTGTATATTCCGCCGGCTTGGCTATCACCCTCAACTGCGGATACTTCAGGCGGCGGCGCAAATGCTTCACTGCACAGGCGGACAATTCATGCGTTGGCACCTCTCAGCCAGATGCTTGATTATTCGACCCGGCTGCGCGCACTCTCGGGAGGTCATGGGCAGTTCGAAATGGCCAATGCGGGTTTCAGGATCGTCGGGGAAGGAAGGAGACTGGAGATCTTACGGGCGATTGGCAGGGCATAGAATCTAGACTGTCGTAAACATAGCATAGTAATACACCGATAATAGCATGTACTAAGTGCACTTCACAATTCCCTTACTTCGTCTGCATCGGCGAAGAACACTGCGCCATCAAACTCATCGTCATCTTCTGCTCCACCGGCCCTCTCGCCAGCCGTGTTCAAAAGTTGGCTGAATGCCATGAGGCTAGAATCATCGTCCACGAGGTTAAGTTCGAAGTCTTCGTCTGGGGACGTGTCGTTGAACAGCGGCACTGGTGGAAGAGTGCGGAACCTTGATGGACCGGGCGTCTCGCTGTCCCTGCCATAGTCGGGCAGAAACAGCGGCGTTTTGGATCGCCGTGTCGCGTCCCCGCTGGGAACAAAGTCCGGAGGGGCGATGCTGGGTGGTCGAACTGTGGTGCTGACCATCGGCGCAAGTGACGGCGCGCGACTCACCGAACGCATTGGTGGCCAAGGCTCCACTATGAGAATAAGGCAACGACCAGAAATCGAGAAACCTTGGTATCGAAGCTTTAGAGACAGCTTCGGCTTCGGTTCTACCTCGTCGGTGATTTCTATGGCGATGCTGGTCGTTTTCTTTGCAGGAGCTGCGGGAGCGGGCTCTCCTTCGCTCGGCATCTCCACGTCTTCTGCTGGGACTGGGGCGACTACCGGCTCAATGACTTCGTTTTTGATGACTATTGTCTCGGTGGTTCGATGTTGCCGTTCTTGGACATCCTCATCTTCAGCAACATCGTCTGGCCGGAAGTCATCAACGTCGTCGGCCTCGCCATCCTCTTCATCAGAATTATCTTGTTCTCGATAAATCCCTGTTGTCCTTTTTGTCGACCTAGACGACCTCCGAGCAGTCTCCGGAGGAACAGACGTCGCCGCCGACGAATCGCCTTCCGCGTCGACGCCAGCGGCGATCGCATCCTCATCCGCCGGTTGGGCGACTTGAACCTTCCGTCGTTTCTTGCTCCCGTTCGCTCCGGAGCTCTTATTCTCCGTGTTTCGGCTCCTACGCTTCGGCTTCTTCTTGGCGGGCTGAGACTCGGAAGTTCCAGTCGGAGGAACCGGCGGGCGCGGAGGATTCGTATCCAGAACGAAGTCTCTGGTCTGCATTTATTGACCTGAGCACAGTGCTCCGAAACCAGTCCAGACTGGGCCACTCACTTTGATGAGGACAGAGTGCGGCTCCGCTTGACGGAAGAAATACGCAAAGTGATAGGTATCTGCGTGTATGTGAGTGGGAATCAGAAATGTCAGGCGAACAAGCTACCTCCTCTGTGCACGTCGACAGTGCCCTTCTTCGCACCCGCGGGTGCAGGCCCGCTCCCATAGTACGCGTTGGCTTCCGCTTTCAGTTTCGGAAGAATTCTGTGGGATATGTCAGCGCCCGCATTTCATTCTTGACTGCTGTTTCACTCACTTGGGGCGGAGATCAGCCAGCACGTATTGAAGCACCTGATCAGACATCCAGCCTAGGTGCTGTTCGTCCAGGTAGAGCTGACGGACTGCCAGATGAGATTGAATGCTCCAAGTGAGGAGAACAGGAGAGTGCGTACGTAGACTGGAAGGACTGTCGACGCGGAGATGCGGAGGTAGTACGCATTGCGTGTTTGGAATGGCATGTCAGCGTTGTGTTCAATGCGTAGATTGTACGGCGTTAGTTAGTTTGCGGCCGAAGAAGAAAGGCCTCAAGTCATGGCCAGGGCTTCCGTGGGTTGAACGGTATGGAATTGGTATGGAAGAGTCCAAGTCACGTCGACGTCATCGGGCAAGGGCCGGGTTTGGCGCGTCGCGCGACGGCTGCGATGACTCGCGCACGCGTCACAGAACCCAAATTCACATTGAATGTCGAAGCCACAAATCTACAGCACACTGGCAGCCATAGACATTCACAATTTCATACAACACCAACTAGAAAGTTAACCTATGTACACATTCCATCTCTTCACTTCCTCTCAACGACCATTCTTACTTAGTACTCGTCAGGCGAAACATCAGGACCAGAGATGACTGCCTTGATCAACAATTTCCCGTCTTCCGACTTTCCGGCCTTCGTCGCCTGGAAAAGCCTTTACCGCCTCTGTGAACGCGAACCTGCATATTGTGTATGAGCAAATATATTGCATATGCATAACACAAGATATGTACCTGTGAGTGACCATCGGCTTGAGATCGAACTTCCCTTGCGCTGCCAAAGCGATGGCGAGAGAGTAGTCACCAGGCTTGAAGCAAATTAGCTCATGACCAACTCGGCAGAAGAGAAGAACGTACTCCGTAACGGAACGATCCCTTGATTGTGAGCTCTTTACCAAGAAGAAGTGAGATGGGGATGACGACCTCGGGTTGGCCCATGCCGACCTGTACAGTCGATCAGGACGCAGCTCATCGTAACGTGCAAAAGCACGTGCCTGAACGAAGGTCCCACCAATCTTGGCGATAAAGGTAGCAGTCTGGATAGACACCTCGGCGCCGCTCGCATCCAGAACGAGGTCGATAGCTTTCGGGCCACGCTCTTCGATACCGAGCTGCTGCTTCATTACAGAAGCGGACCGCCGAGAGTACACGATCTTTGATTCGTTGACGTTGGGCTTCGGAGGGAGGAATGTCTCCGTCGCGGCGTACGACTTGGCGAATTCGAGACGGCTCGGGACGATGTCGATGGCGATGATCCGGGATGCACCAAGCGCTTTGGCGACCGCCATGCAGAGAAGGCCGACTGGGCCGCATCCGAAGATGGCTACGGTTTGGTGAGCACGCAATCCTGCCAATGTTGACACAGAGTGCACGGCTACGGAGAGCGGTTCCATCTAGAGGGGTTTCTTAGTTTCATGAAATTCGCTGCTCAGATGCGTAAAGCTGTGTACCATGGCACCATCCTCGAGATTCAGGTTGTCTGGGAGGGGATATACAAGGTCGGCGGGTAGGCGGTAGTATCGGGCGAGGGTGCCATCGTAGGGCGGGGTAGCCGCGAAGATCATATTCGGGCATAGCTGGATAGACAGTCAGATGCAATTCTAGTGCCCTGGACAGTATACCCATACCTGATAGCGACCGCCTTTGCACGCGTCGCATTTGCGGCATGAAACACCAGGCTCGAGAGCCACGCGGTCTCCGGGCTTAACATTCTTTACGCCATTGCCAACTTGAACGATCGTGGGTCAATGGTAGTATTCCTGGATAAGCCACGAATGTGTACCTTTGCTGATGATACCGGCAGATTCATGACCGAGAACCTGTGGATCAATCCAATCAATGATAGTCCTTTTGCAATGGCGGCGCTAGCTATACCATGGGCTTCTCAACCACGAAATCGCCAATGCGTCCGTGGACAAGGTAGTGAACCTTAAGGCAGGACTTCCGTTAGCAAGCTGCTAGGCTGGTGAGAATCGAGATCGCACGTCAGAGCCGCAGATACCTTTGGGGCAGACTCAATATCACAGAATAGCAGAACAAGAACGACACTTACCCGTCTTCTTCACTTCAACGAGGACGTCGTCGTCTCCGACTACAGGAGAGTTAGGTATTTGTCCACTTATTCTGAGTTACATAGTCAAGTAACGTACTCTGAGGGATTGGGCGCTGCTCATAGGAGACATTCTCGACGCCCTGCAGCACGAAAGAAGGGTTGTCTGACATGGTTGAACAGATATAGCACTTGGATTGGAAGAGGGGGAGAAAAAGTGCTTTCCAGGGGTCGCAGGAGGGGTCTTATGAGCTGCCTGGCAGAATAGATGACGGTGCGGCTCGGACCGCCGAGGATCGAGCCCATCTGATAGTAAGCCTAACATAGTCCACGGTACCCGCACAGCGGAAATTTATCGGAGAGGGCTGGTGTTAAGACAGCTGGAAGGCTAGTATCTTCGACTTCTCAATACAAAGTCGAGAACTTGGCTCTGGATACAGAAGTACCGACTCCTGGAGACCGTGGACGCGTCGCTACGCGTCGACACCAGATGAAGTCAGCAGCACGGACATCGGAGGCACGTGACTGGAAATCGCGACCACGTTATCTCCACGCGACATGGTTCCGCGGTTCTGTCGAGTGTTAGCCGCGTCCCGACTTCCGTTCCTACTTCCGTGTCTCGGTCGGCTTGATGAACCTCCCTGATCTATCGCTAACCTCCCGCACCTTAACTTCCGACTCCAATATATTTCTCTGTTCCAGAGCTCAAGTCCCGAAACCTTGCCGCTACCACCATGGGTGCGACATCCGCGTTCAAAGCCTATAAAGAGAGGCCATCTTCGAGATAGGGGCCTCATCACTTTTACATATCCTACATTCATTCAGTTGACCTGAATACTTCTCACTTACTTCTCACTTCTTATTCCAAACCCACCCTCACATCTTCATCATGGCTCGCTCTCACACCACCGAGAAGGAGGAGGTCCCCAACCTCGTCGGCGAGACCGTCGACAACGGGAAACTCTTCCTCCTTAGCAAGCTGGGCTCTGGAGCCTACGGCGTTGTTTATCGGGCTGTGGACGTCACCTCGCCGGACGGGGAGGAGTTTGCTGTCAAGCACTCCAGAAGGCCGATCTTGCCCAGAAGTCGGTCCAGTTCCATGCCCGGGAGCTCTCCCTCCACTCCCAAGTCTCCGACATCCCCGGCGTCGTCACCATGCATCGCCACTTCGAGAACGACAAATTCCTCTTCCTCGTCTTCTACTATGCCCGTGGTGGTGATCTTTTCGGCGCCATCACCAAGACGAACATCTACTACCGCAATGACGACCTGGTGAAGAGTGCCATCATCCAGCTCATCGACGCCACAGAAGCATGCCACAAGAGGAACGTCTTCCACCGCGATCTCAAGCCAGAGAACATCCTCTGCGAGAAAGATTCCGACCGCCTCTACCTGGCCGACTTTGGCCTCGCCTCCGGTCTCACCATCAGCTCGCAGTTCGGGTGTGGGAGTTCGTTCTACATGAGCCCGGAGTGTATTGGGAAGGAGTTCTCCGTCGGCGCATTCTCTACCCGCCACAACGACATCTGGTCCTTGGCCGTCATCCTGGTCAACATCGTCACCGGTCGCAACCCCTGGCGCATCGCCATGAAACAGGACGACTGCTTCTCAGGCTTTATGAGAAATCCCGACTACCTCCTCACCATGCTTCCTATCTCCAGGGAGTTCAACGACCTGCTCTGCCAAATCTTCCTGCTCAACCCCCTCGACCGACTCTCCCTCCCCGAGTTCCGCAGGGAGGTTCGCAGGATGCCCACTTTCTTCATGGCGGAAAAGGATCTATCCCGAGCGTCCCACTTCGTCCGCTCCGCCGCCCAGCAATACGGCACCCAAGGCCTTCCTCGCGTCCCCCGCATCGCCATCGACCCGACTCTTCTGAATGATGAGTCGCAGATTTGCAGCAGCTGCTCCTCATCATCCCTGGAGTTTGCGGAGGCCGATATCGGGTCTGCGGCGGATCTTGACCTCGAGGAAGGGTATGCTTTCGACAGGCCCAATCCCTACTCCCCCGCCTTCGTCCCTCAGCGTCAATTTCTCACTCCTCCTCCTCGCGACGCCTTTGTCATCGCCTCCCTCTCTGGCACGACTGCGACCTCTGATGCCGACAGTGGCGGTCCTATCACTCCAGAGACTCGCGCTGTTCGCCCTGTGGTTCAGGTCCCCTCCCTCCCCGACGATATGGGGCTTGGCGAAGGCTTGGTCGTTCCGACCAAGGCTCAAGCTACCTCCGGGGACAAAGGTACGGGCTCGAGTCGTGGTCAACTTATTCGCAACGCGATTCAGAGACTCAGGGCTTTGTAGCTTCTTATACTCTTCAGCTTACTTGTACGTGACGCTGGCGTCTTAAAATGTGTACACTTTAATTCTACCCTAATTGCATATCATTTCAAATCATCCTTAAGTGCGATTAAGTTTTCAACTAAGTTTGAGCCTGTCTTCTCCTTTCAGCTTAAGTTTTCAAGTCCGTCTAATAATTTCGTCTTCTTCTTCTGCCTTTGTCTTCTATTTCCTTAAGATCTTTCTGATTTCTCTCAAGTCCGCGCCGTTCTCACTTTCCGGGGTTCGTCGCTCTTTGCCCCAATATTCAGACGCTCACGCAACGTTATTAAGTTGACAACGGCAACGTGCCTCGCACTTATTTAATTATGTACACTCCCCCCGCACCCGAACACGTTGACTGCATAATGTGAGGCAAGAATGGTGTGACCAAACGTATGAAAATTGTCGTATCGTGGCTGTCAAGCTGCGGCTCAGTGGAGTTCCAAGCAAGCATCGGACTCGCGTCGGGGCAAGCGAGCGCGGCCGCTGTGGTCGTATCGATGCATGTGCATCATACATCGGATCCTGCCGTCAGCGCTAATTCTGCCTATTAGTACGCGTCGCGCCATCCTTGCCTTCGATCTCTACTCCATCCCCCACCATTTCCTTCATCTGCCTTTTTTCACCCATAAAAATGGTCGCCTCCAGCGTGCTCGGTTTCCCTCGCATCGGTGTGTATCGAGCGCGTTTAGTTTGTCCATCGGCCCCTGACTATACATCTATTTTAAGGTGCGAACCGTGAGGTCAAGAAGGCCGTCGAGGCCTACTGGGCTGGTAAAATCTCCGCCAACGAGCTTACCCAGGCTGCAGCGGATGTCAAGAAGTCCAACTGGACCACTGTCAAGTCCAAGGGCGTTGACTTCGTCCCCAGGTTGGTCTTGTCTTCCGCAGGCGCGTGGATCGCATATCGATGATCATCGTCTTCTGTGCAGTGGCGAGTTTTCGCTCTATGACCACGTTCTTGACCACTCTGCGGCCTTCAACGTCATCCCTAAGCGCTACGTTGGTCTCGGTCTGTCCCCCCTCGATGTCTACTTTGCCATGGGCCGTGGTCGTCAGGCCGACGGTGTCGACGTCCCCGCCTCAGAGATGAAGAAGTGGTAAGTAAAATTTGCATTCCGTAGTTTTATTTGTTCAAACCCACTGCCAGGTTTGACTCGAACTACCACTATGTAGTCCCTGAGTTCTCGGAGGAGACCGATTTCAAGCTCAATTTCAACAAGGCTGTTGAGGAGTACAAGGAGGCTAAGGCCCTCGGCATTGAGACGCGCCCCGTCGTCCTGGGCCCGGTGTCTTTCCTTGTCCTCGGCAAGCCCACCAAGGATGCCAAGCTCGGCTTCCAGTCCGTCTCGCTTCTTCCCAAGATCCTCCCCGTCTACAAACAGCTCCTTGCTGACTTGAAGGCTGCTGGTGCCGAGTGGGTTCAGGTCGACGAGCCCATCCTCGTTCTCGACAAAGCTGCGACCCTCGAGAAGGAGTTCACCCTTGCTTACAGCGAGCTTGCGCCCGTTGCTCCCAAGATCCTTCTGACCACCTACTTCGGCCGCCTCGACACCAACCTGAAATACGTTGCCAAGCTGCCCATCGCCGGCCTCCACATTGACCTTGACCGTGCTCCTGGTCAGCTCGACGAGGTCCTTGCCGCTATCAAGATCACCAACATCGTTCTGTCCCTCGGTCTCGTCTCTGGCCGCAATATCTGGAAGACCGATATCCAGGCTGCGCTCAAGCTTGCCCAGAAGGCTGTTGAGGCACTCGGCCAGGACCGGGTCATCATCGCCACTTCCTCTTCGCTCCTTCACACCCCCGTCACCCTTGAGTCGGAGAAGAAGCTGACCCCCGAGCAGAAGGACTGGTTCTCCTTCGCCCTCGAGAAGGCTGCTGAGGTTTCCACCATCGCCAAGGCGATTTCTGGCTCGCAGGATGCCGAGGTCGCGAAGGCTCTCGAGGCCAACAAAGTTTCCATTGAGAAGCGCCGCGAGTTTGAGCGCACCTCCGATGACTCCATTCGCAAGCGTGTCGCGGGTATCAAGCCTGAGGACCTCGACCGCAAGAGCCCCTTCGCTGTCCGTCAGGAGATCCAGAAGAAGCACCTCTCGCTCCCCAAGTTCCCCACGACCACCATTGGCTCCTTCCCTGTATGTAACCATATACTTTCTACTGTTCCCGAGTTTTCCTGACGTTTCCGAACACAGCAAACCAAGGAGATTCGTCAGGCCCGTGCTAAGTTCACCAAGGGTGAGATCACCGAGAAGGAGTACGAGGATTTCCTCAAGAAGGAGATCGAGGAAGTCGTCCGCTTCCAGGAGCGCATTGGCCTCGACCTTCTCGTGCACGGTGAACCCGAGCGTAACGACATGGTCCAGTACTTCGGCGAGAACCTCAACGGCTTCGTCTTCACCCAGAACGGCTGGGTTCAGAGCTACGGATCTCGCTACGTCCGTCCCCCCATCATCGTCTCCGACGTGAGCCGCCCTCGTCCCATCACCGTGAAGTGGAGCGCCTACGCCCAGAGCGTCACCAAGAAGCCCATGAAGGGCATGCTTACTGGCCCCGTCACGATCCTCAACTGGTCGTTCCCCCGTGCCGACGTCAGCCGTGAGCTCCAGTCCAAGCAGCTGGCTCTTGCCCTCCGCGACGAGGTCATCGACCTCGAGAAGGCCGGCATCCACGCCATCCAGGTCGATGAGCCTGCCATCCGTGAGGGTCTGCCCCTGCGCCGCGCCGACTGGGACAACTACCTCACGTGGGCCGTTGACTCATTCAAGCTCGCAACTGCTGGTGTCACCGACGCGCTCCAGACGCACTCCCACTTCTGCTACTCCGACTTCGACGACATCTTCCCCTCCATCCAGCGCCTGGATGCCGACGTCATCTCCATCGAGGCGTCGAAGAGCGACATGAAGCTCCTCAACACCTTCAAGCATTACGGCTACTCCAACCAGATCGGCCCCGGTGTCTACGACATCCACTCGCCCCGTGTTCCCTCCGAGCAGGAGATCAAGGAGCGCCTCGAGTCCATGCTCAGCATTCTCCCCTCCGCGCTCCTCTTCGTCAACCCCGACTGCGGTCTCAAGACCCGTGGCTGGAAGGAGACTGAGGGTACGTATACTTTGCACCACGCAGCATGTCTCACGCTGACCATTTTAATTCCACCCCAGCCTCCTTGACCAACCTCGTGGCTGCTGCTCGCTGGGCGCGCCAGGCTCACGCTTAAATGCGATCCTTCTTGCGCTTCAACAGCATGCCGGTTAACTTATCAGAGCTCTCAACAGCAGCCTCTGTAGTATTGACCTCGAGTGGTAGTTGTGGCGAGATGATGCGGCTGTCCGACCTGTGCGTCGGACTGGCTTAATAGCTGCGGAACGCAGTGCACGGACGCAGGATGCTGCTGCAGGCCCTGGAGCGCCTCGCTCGGGATAGAGGCTAGGGTGTTAGTGTGCAGTAGTTATCCGGATTTCAACAATCCTTTGGCATATCCTCTAATGAGAAATGCATATTATATGTCCCCAAAGCATCTAGGAGTGGCCTTCAGTAAGATGGTGTAAAGATCACAGAAAACTCTACATAAGCGCTATAAGCGTGTATGAAGAACGACAACACCGGTATAATGGGAAATGGTCAGTACAACAAAATCAGGAAGTTACAAGAAAGAATACATGACAAAATAAGTCACTGGTTCTTATTGACCTCGCTCGGCGACGGTCGGTTCGGCGGCACCGTCATCTCCTCCTCTATCATGATTTCCGGCGTCCCGGCCGTCTGCTTGCGGAGCACGCGTCCCTTGCCCGACAGCATCTCCATGGACTCAGGCGTGCCATTCGCGCTGTGCGTGCCCTCCGTGCCCTCCTTCCCGTGCGACACCGCGTGCATCTGCAGCGCGTCGCGCAGGCACTTCTCGACGTGCTCCGTGCGCCTCGTCTTCTTCCCGCCGCGCCAGATGTAGACGCCCGAGCCGATGCCGCACATGAAGCTCGCGGGGATGAGCAGCCCCGTCGTCCAGTCTGGGCGCGCAATCCTGAGACAGTGCACGTGTGTCAGCCTCCGCAGGCGCACAGCCGAGCGGGCCGATGTATTGCTTACCGGTCCATTGACCACTGGCAGGCTGAGAGCATGATCTGAAGGCGGTGAGCTGTCCGTGTCGTGGGACGCACTGGAATATGCTGGACGTACCTGGAAGATTGAGTTCCAGTCGTTCAAGAGGCAGATCGTCATCGCAGTGCTGTGGGCGTGATCGAATGTGAGACCGCAGTCGCCGGCGGCGGCCGGATACATAATGCACTCACTTGATAGGAAAAGCCTGTGACAGAGCGAATGAATGAGTGCGAACGAGGAATGGCTTGGCATGGCAGAGGACGTACTCGGTGGGTCTCTGTGCCGTGAGGGCGATACCATGTCTGGGACTTCATGAACTGCTGCTGTTCTGTGCGTGCGATGCGGCATAAGTCCTCCGTCCGGCAGGAACATGACGAACGAGCTTACGATAGTGCAGATCGGCCTGTTCCTTTTCTGTCAGCACATGCACGTAATTCTCGTCGTATATCGGGTCTGGCAGGTCGTCGTCGTCGTACAAGTCGGGGAGGCCCGCCTGGCGGCGAAGTTTCCGTATTTTGCGTTTGTAGTGCCATATTTTGTACATGCCTGCCAACACACGATTAGTGTACGATCCGATCCGGAGACAAGAGTACGACGCACGGTAGGTGTCGATGGTACGCCAGGGGATCAGGCCGATTCCAGTAATGGTGAACAACCCTACGGCACATACTGTCAGTCACGCACGTGGAGAGAAGCCGGCTTGCACATACCACATAAGATCTGCGAGCAAATCTCGATCCAGAACTGCTGCAGGTCGTAGTTATGCAGGTTTATCATCTTGGCCAAGAAAAAGACAATCCCAGCGCCCCAGAAGACTGAAGAACTGCTTTTCAGAATGCGAAGAAAGAAGACGACCAAGAAACCTACCCACTAAGACACCGTAGATTCCGACGCATATACCCATCGCTGCCATGCGTCTCAATAAAGGTGCAGATTCCGCTGAGCTCGGACACCTACGGGTTTTCAGGAAGGACCAGACGCCTTGCATGATACGTCTGAATTTATCGCGTTTTCTGAGGACATCTTCGACGTGGCGGTCGAGCTCGTCCCGACTGTCAGTCCCTCTCTCCACATCGCGGTCCAGCCGAGGCAGGACCATCACGGGTTTTCTAGAGTAGAAATCCAAAGGCGGGCTTTCATTGAACAGTCAGCTCGGGCATCCGAAGCCGAGCGATAGGCAGGCGTACATGAGGATCGCATTCGCTGTATTCGCCAGGGTGGACACGGTAGCGACGGAGGGATCTGGGGAATGAGCAATCAATATCCGGTGTAAATTACATAAAAGCTAGACATTGGACGTACCGACAACCTCGAGGTGCTCAACGACGTCGTCGTTGTGATGCTCGTCATCTAGCTCATTTCCTTCATCTCCATGATCCAGACTCAGCGCACTCCCGACCCGCTTGAGCTCATTGCCCATGTTGGGGACAGCGACATCTGCGGAGGTGCCTTCGAAAATGACATCACCATCTGCCGTGCGTTGGGGCGGCAGTCGGGAGGTGGATGCACGCCTTCGCTGCCCTGAACCTTGTGAGTGCTGCGGTGAGGCGGTGAGGAGCGAGGGTCGAGCAGCGCTGGACCGCCGGCGGATGAAAGAATGCACTCGGCCGTCTCGACGGCCAAGAGATTCTGAAGGCGTTAGACTAGCATTGTGGTCAAGAGGGGGCGGGGAGGTGGGCTCAAGCAGAGGGGTTCGGGGCGAGGAGGAGGCAACGGCACCGGAGACTGATCCCAGACGGAATGGCCGCGACTGGGACGCGGGCGACGATGAGGAGCCATCGTCGCGCAACTGGGCGTAGCTGTCGTTCCGCTTGACACGGACGGACGGCATGGTGGTAGAAGCCAACTGAATCAGAGGGCTGTTGGAAAGATAAAGAAGGGCGGGGAGCCCATGGGGCACGCTTGGCAGACCGCGGTGGGGCGTCGGCGCAGGCTCATCTAATTGGTGCGATCCTCCACGGTCCCGACTTACCGCTGACGCGCTTGCTAGAACGTCAGTACACACGTGACCTACTCCCCTTCCCCTCGTCCCCCATGTTCTCCGCCATCGACGCTGACATCCGCCTTGGCTCTGGCCTCGGAATTTTTCAGCTTGGTCTGTCACGGCCATATCTCCTGATCGATAAATTTCACTCACTCCGCCTTCAGGTTCATCACTATGGACAGTTCTAGACCTCCTTCGCTCTCACCAGCATACCTTCCCCCATGTAGACGTCAAATATGATCCAGATTCCCCTACGACCCCTGTAATTCTCTATCTGCGCCCTCACTTTGACCTCCTGTTTTCCGGACACCATCAACGTCTGCACACTATCTGTGTCCGGAGGCTTCGTGATCCCCATTTCCCCCTCACACTGCTGTACAAGGACAAAGTACTGTCCTCTCCCGATACCGAGTTGCGCCGCGTCGGTGTCAACCTCGCGTTTGGTCCCACGTATCCTGGCAACGACTTGCGTTATCCCGGCGTATGGTTCAGCTTCGAAGACGAGGGCTTGAGCGACGGCCTCAAAGCTGCCGCTTCACCATCAGAGGATCGGATGCAGCAAGTCAAGCGCGTCCTCATCTCTCAGATCGGGTTCGACGGCGGCCAGCGTGATGCACTGGATGAAGTTGACGAGTGTCCAGTCATGCATGGAGAGCTCGCAGAGGCCATTGCCAAGGTGCACGATGGCGTTGTCTTGCGCTTCTATCCAAAGGAATCCGAGCCCGTACACGTACATCTCGGTGTGACGACTGCTCAAGACCTCGCCTGCGAGCTGGGACCCCCGTTGCGCATCTTCTACAAAGAAGACGATCGTATGTCCATTCACTCTCGTGCTCGCAGCGATGAAGAGAGCCCGGAACCGTCCTGTGCGGCCACTTTCGCCTCCTCTTACAATGTGAGGGCTTACACGGCACTTGCCTTCAGACTTCTACAACTATTTCCAATATGGAATTGACTTCCTCATTTCGGACGTAACGCATATCGTGAAGAAAATTATTCTTCATACGAACGCTGTAAGTGCGTTGTCAGGCAGGCCGCGTCTCGACTGAATTCCTTGTAGCCTGGAAGCCCACTCTTTCAGCGGTACAAGCGCTGTCCCTGGCAGATCGAGGGACGGCCTGAGGATGACGAAGACGGTAATACATGATCCAACCGTGTCCGCCGAACGCGCTTATACTTCTTTCTCAGACTCGCCACCTCGGGTCAAGTTCTACGATCGAGTGAGTTCGGGCCGTCCTGCGTTCTGTTAATACTCCGAATATTGACCTCACTGCAAGGTGGACACAATCAGCCACTTCCTCAGCCCGGGTGAGACACCGCCCTCGATGCTTTTTGACCGCACGGATGAAGAGGCGGCACTAACTCTTCCGAGCTCCACTACCCGTAAGTCGCCCCCACGCTTCTAGCCATCAATGCACCTTACGCCTGGCAGGATTACTGGGTTTCGATGGTATCATTCTGGAAGCCGCATCATCTTCGCAAGTCGTATCTGTTACCTTGTTTTGAGTATACCCCGGAGGCATCTACCTTTGCATCTGTCTTTACGCACATATCACGGACCTGAAAGAATATCAATTCTTTCCACATTGTTGTACATCTACTGGTATACATGTATCTACACCAACGTTGCCTATATTTTGGATCTACGTCTTAACTCTGCTTCTTGAAAATGTCCGGCCACATCTCCCGCAGCTGCTGCAAGCTCCCAATGACGGGCACGTCCTCCTTCAGCCCGGCCTCGAGCTCGTGCGCCTCGCCCAGCTTCTTCACCTTGCCGCCCTCCACCGTCTCGAGCCCGAACTCGCAGAAGTGCACGCAGCGGCCCCAGCCGAGCCGCCGCGCGCCCTCGATGTTGCCGCGGTTGTCGTCGACGAAGGACACCTTCGCGGGGTCGCTCACGCCCGCCTTGCGCAGCGCGAGGTGGTAGTACTCGGGCTCGGGCTTGCAGTAGAAGCCGGGCTCTGCGTAGTCGCAGTAGATGACACCCTCGAATTCGTCCTCCAGGTTTAGGATCTTCAGGACGCGTGCTGCGTGCTGCGCGACAAATGAGCGGGTGAACCTGAAATGGGCGAGGGCGGGGGTCGTACCGTGCGGTATGCATTCGTGAGCGCCCAAACGCGGACTTTCGAGCGGTCGATGTCCTGCAGGAGTTGCCGCAGCGCGGGATTGGGCTTGAGCATTTCATCCAGCGGAAGCGCTCCGTCGCATTTAGCGTCGAAGTCTAGGGGATCTGAGGTTCGGCACATGGGTCAGGCCATTGTCCTGCGCGGTGTAGACGAGCCAGTAGAGGGTGTGGAGGAAATGACTTCACCTACGTTGTCATGCAGGGTAAGCCCGCGCAAAGCCAATCCATACTTCGTGTAGTATTGGAGGTGCAGGTCGGCTGCCTCCTCATGATTGTGCCCTAGACTCATGAAGTATTCTGTGTGGGGTAGAGATTCGGATGAGGGTCTACGAGGCGATGGAGGGTCGAGGGTAGACAGACCATGAATGCGCTTTGCCATTGCCTCGGCAATCTTCGTACTCGCGGAATAGAGAGTGTTGTCGATGTCGAAGAAAACGATAGGCTTCTCATCTGTGTATAAATCCATTACTACTTGTGGGTGCAAGTCAAATGTAGGGAGAGTCTGAGGATCGCATACCTTCATGTTGTTGCTCTATAGTCATATCTCCAATTACGTGCGCTCAAGAATGCTCAAAAATGAATATTGTGATTGTAGCGCTCAGGTTGCAACGTCGGCGATGGTTCTGTTCTAGCCTATGAAGGACCCTTGCAAGGTCTTAAATATAAGGGAGTCAGAGCGGGTCCGGAGGGATGAGGATGGGTGCGGCGAATCGCCGGCCCGGCCCCACGGCGGCGCGCGTCCAAATCGAACGTTCGTCTCCCACGATCCGACCGAACCGGACTCCGCTCAGCCTCGTCGTAAACTTTGAAGCATATAGACGTCCTCATCAGCAACCTCAAGATCCACGACTGTGAGTGCAATTTCAGACCCTCTGGACGTTTGGGATGTGACAGGACGAGGTTTGGCCTACTGGAGGGCTGCTTGGGGCCAATTTGGACCAATAGGAATGGATGGATGGATCCACGATGGGCTGGATGACCTTACCCCGCCCAACCCATATTCGCAGCCACTACAGTGAGATCCCCGCTTCACGCTTGCTGATGCTCCCTCCGCATTTCTAGATGGCCCGCAGCAAGGAACTCGTCACCGGCGTCGGACGTTTTGTCACGCTCGCAAGTCTTCGCGAAGCGCGGCCTCTACAAGGGCATCAAAACAACCGAGGCACCCGCGCCCGCCGAGGTCGCGCCCACCAAGGAGGTCACCGTCGGCGGCGCGAAGAACGGCGAGAAGCGTCTCGTCCCCACCTCGAAAGCCCCCCGCTTCTACCCCGCAGAGGACGTCCGCCAGCCGAAGAAGAGCAGGAAGACGCCCAAGGCGGCTGCCCTCCGCTCTTCGATCACCCGCGGGACCGTGTTGATTTTGCTGGCGGGTCGTTTCCGGGGGAAGCGCGTCGTTTTCCTGAAGCCGTTGGAGAGCGGGTTGCTGTTGGTCACCGGGCCCTTCAAGGTGAACGGTGTGCCGCTGCGCAGGGTGAACCAGGCGTACGTCATTGCGACGTCCACAAAAGTCGACCTTGGTGATGTGAAGGTGTGTCTCCCATCGCGTATTCTGGCCGGGACGTGTCCTGAGCGGCTACAATGCAGGTCGATGAGAAGATCAACGATGCTTACTTTTCCAAGTCCGCGAAGAAGGGTTCATCATCGGCGGAGGAGGAGTTTTTCTCGGAGGGCAAGCCCAAGGAGAAGGCGGCGTTTCCTGAGGCCAAGTCCGCCGACCAGAAGGAGGTCGACAAGGCCATCCTCGCGACTATCAAGAAGCAGGACAACCTTTCGAAGTACCTCAAGTCGACCTGGGGTCTGTCGAAGGGCGAGTACCCCCACCTGCTTGCCTTCTAAGCGGTGTTCGGTAGTAGGAGTTGGCGGCGGCGGTGCTATGCTACATGGAGTAGGAGATATGATATGCGTTTCCCATGTTTTTCTTCCTAACACGAATATCTGCATCTCTTTCTCGTCTGTGCATTATATCCTTCATTGCCTGTCCTGAATGTAAGCATGAGCCGAGACCCTTGTACACAATCTGTCGATGACCTGGGATATTGGTGGTGTCACGTGTCCCCTATGCTAGCTTGGCCCTCTTTCCTATGGTCCACCACGGTCGCGCACACCCTTGCGTCGCTCGCTCTTCAAGTCAATAGCCCAAGCAAGCAGGCACTATTTATATCCACCCATGTTTGCTGCGAGGCGTACCGCACGCGTCTTCGCATACGGAAGTCCTTCCAGAAACCGCACAATCCCTGCCAGTCGTAGGGGATTCGTCGGTTCGACAATCCAAACCCTGTCGGACGGCTTCCTGGACCTGGCGCAAGCACTGCCTCTTCCCCCGTCATTCCCTCCCTATTCGACGACAATCATCCTGGTGACAGTTGTCACCCGCCTTGCGCTGACCGTGCCATTTTCCGTTTGGGTGCGTGCCTCTCCGTCGCGGTGTCGAGTCTGCTGCAGATACATCTAGGGCGGCATTTTTTTGTGAAGGCGAAAAGACGACAATGGCGTGCGGAAGAGCTGGTCGCGCCCCAGGTCATCGGGGAAAAGTCAGAGGTGGAACAGCGCGTTCTTAAGGAGATGCAGTCGGAACGGGCGCGTGGAACCAAGGATGAGCTGCGCGGAATGTTCGTGAAGCGAGTGCAGAATACCGTTGAGTCTTCGCTGCGTTTCATGTATGTGCTTTATTGACGGAGTGCTTAGCTCAAAGCACGACGGAAAGAACTGATTTCCAAGTATCGCTGCAATCCTATCATCACGATGTTGGTGCCGCCTGTCACCCAGCTCCCGGTCTTCGTCGGCACGTCCATCGTGCTCTCAAGCATATGCCAGCCTCCGACCGTGTTCGACTCTGAATCCTTCCTGACACTCACATCGCTCGCCCATGCGGATCCGACTGCGACATTGCCTGTAGTCTTGGGACTGGTTACCTTGGCGAACGTTGAGTCCGCGCGTCTGGTTCATCAGCGACACGACCTTGGAGCGGGAGAAGCAGGAGGAGAAGCGGCTAGCAGAGAAGCGGGCGCAGGGCCATATCGTGATCGAGCCGCGCAAGGTCGTCCGTACTGGCTTGAGAATCTTGTCCATCGGACGCATCCTGGTCGCGTCGATGGTTCCTGGAGTAAGTCGCGCTGTCTCGGACTCGCAATCGACTAACACTTTTCTGCAGGGCGTTGTGCTTTACTGGGTTTCGTCAGCGACGTTCGGATTGTTCCAATCATGGGTGTTTGACTGGTGGGAGAGACAACGCGCTCTCAAGAGGCGAGTGCAGCTTGCCAGTGACAGCCCGTCGCCTTCTGTTCCTACGCCTGCTGTTCCTACGCCCGCTGTTCCCAGGCAGCGCAAGAAATCTAGGCAGTGATGCGGTCTCAAATGACAGATGCCGCCTGCAGGCATCATAGCTCATTATGTGAGTCCTGTCTTCAAATACCCACCCCCTAAATGATTACAACAAGTGGTTGAGGGAACCCCGCATTATGCCCATACGTGGGTTGGTGGACGCCCGATGACTTTTTCTTGATCTAATATGATCCACATCTTACCTTGTTCTCTCCGAGTCATTGTGCTAATGCGTCTTTTAGGTCGGGATCACAGCTTTCGGTACTTCGGTACAAGCAACCATAGATATCTACAATGGCGATACATAATAATATCATACCATTTCTCATCCCCTAGTCGCGTGGGTATGAAAGTCTATGGATGCGAAGAGTCCCGTATACTGTCTATCAACGTGAAGTTCAAGGATCATTATGGACGAACGTAGGTAAGAGCTATATGCGGCCGCTAAGAATAACTCTATGCACACACTGCTCTGCAGGGCGTGTCAGTTGGATGATGAACAAGACAGAATGATCGCAACTGCTCACCGATGCGGCTGATTAGACAGCCCCCGCCCCCATACAGTGTCATAAAACCTTCCCATCCCTCTTCTCCATGTATCTTCCAATCCCCATGTGCCAGGTCATCCGTGGAACCATTAAGGTCAACCCCAACAAGACGGTAGTCCATAGCATCCCGCTCCATTCTGAGAACCTCCATCGGTGTTCGCCCAACGCCCAAAGCGTCAACGCCAAGTGGGCGATGTCGCCGATAAGGAGGGGCGTTAGCAGAGCGCCGACAATCTTCTCCTGCAGCGCAGGCTGTGCGGCGAGGTACTTCCGCGCGGCGGCCAGGAGGAAGAGATTGACCAAGCCGACAATCGCGCAGACATGGGCGAGCTGCACGATTGTGACGATCGATGCCAATGGCAGCTCATGAGGAGGCTGTGAGTGCTTCGGCCATGGCGCTTGCTGGTTATGCGTCTACAAACGCAGGTTCATGATGGGTACACGGGTGCAAACAGCGATGATTGTGCTCACCTTCTCAGGGTCTACCAAAGTCCCGAGCAGTCCCACCGTCGTCAACAACGGCTCATAGAGTCCGAAGATAGCGTAGTAGAGTTTCGGGAGGGCAGAGCGCGAGGCGAACATTTTGCTGCCCTATGTCAGCCCGACGCCGGCCTTTAGGGGGTCTCTTTAATCTGGACGACGGCCTGACCGTGTCTTGGACAGAGACGAAACCGGCAGGCCAAGAGCAGGGAGAAGGACGTGCTGCCCTGCTGCGCAGCCCAGTAGTACTTATACCATCATCTTCCGGAGGAACATACGAACGGGAATATGGTCAGCAGGAATTAGGTCACCGCGGACTTCACAGGTTGCCCTGATCTGAGGAATCTGGCAGAGCGTCCCAGAAGATGAGAATTCGAGCAGCTGGTCGTGATTTCGTAGCGTGCATGGTACAGAGTCGGCAGAGTATTCTCATGCGTGTGTTGAGGGCCTCCTTGTATACGTACGCCACGGCACCGTTGAATGTCAGGCCAGGCACTGACTGACCCGTATCCTCGGCACCGACACACGCGTCGACCTGCCCTAAAGCACAGGTCTTAACCCAGCCAGCCGCGTGTTTTTGTTTTCTTCATCTTACATCACGGTCTATCTTAACAACCAAGGCAGCCATTCGTCTCTCACTTTGAGCTACCTAATGGCGAGGACCAAGAATGACCTTTGGAGGATATAATGCCCGCGTTTCGGATATTACTTCCCTGGAAGATGTCGGGCTTCGCTTCCTTCGCACAGTCATTTTCTGTCTTATTGTATCGTACTTCCACCTCCCAATGCATGCATTTTTTATTTTATTACTATCTAGTTCGAATTGCAGCAGCGGCAGCTCTCGTATCATATGCATGAAGAGCTAATACTAGTGACGGGAAACCTGTGTTCTAGCCCACTCGAGGGTTTGTCTTCAAGCTTGTTTATAGACATTCCGTAAACAACGTGGGATGCTCATCGTGTCATGGATCCGGAACCACCGCACGGACAGAAGGGAACGACATGCACAACGAATCCGAAGCCGGCGATGGAGCATGGGCGAAGTGCGGTCCATGAGAGTTATTTCCGATATCCCCATGATGGACTTGGCAGTGCACACGGACATCGATGCGCATGCCAGCAAGACGGGTACGCAACCAATAAAATTTCTGCAATGGCAGTCAATAAATTCTGCTTGGGTTCACGCCCTTGTATCCACCTTGTATAGTATACATTGAGTTCGTCCAGCAGGAGTTGAGTCCCAGATTCCGAACACAACCAATCTACAACCAATCCTGGTTGCCTTTGTGCGACAAGAAGGAGCCGCTCTGCTCTGGCTTCAGATTGTGAATGACAGCTAGCATGGCATCCACAGATTCCTTCGGCGTGAGCGGGCGCTCCCAGTTTGGGTTGTACTTCTTGAACGACGCGACCATGGCAGCAAACTCCTCCAATTGCTTCGGCGTGGCTATATGGGACAGTGTAAGCACTACAGCATCCTATCAACTGTAACAGATATTACGCACGGGGAGCGGTCTGGGTATTCACGAGCCCTGGGCTCAGCGCGAGGAAAATAGGACCTCCTTCCGGCTTGCACTCCGCAGCGTATTTGGCCACGACCATATTGACGGCAGCCTTGGACACGCAGTATGGCCCGCTGGTCGCGTATTCAGTGCGGAGCGTCAGATCGGTGTCGCCGACGCCGGTACTGATCACAACGACTTTCTTTATGGCGCTCTTCTTGATTAAGGGGAGGAAAGCATTGATGGTGTGAACGACACCGACTACGTTCACGTTGAACTATCCGACATGGTCAACTGAGAAATATTGGCCGGAGCGACTCGGACGGAAAGCTTACAGCTTCCACAAGATCCTCCGAAAGGATTTCGTCCGAAGGACTACCACGACGTGAACATGAGTATCTCATAGGAAGAATGCCAATGTACTATTTGTCAAGGGAAAGGGCATGTCTCTCGTTGGGAAGCCAGGCAGCATTGTTGATCAATAGATCCAAAGATCCACTAGAGATCTTGGCCGTCTCCGCCGCCGCCGCCTGGCGGAACCCTCAGTCTGCAACAAATGCAATCAGGAAACACTGAACACGTACCTTCACGGTTGCATGGTCACTGATATCGGCCTTCACGATGTGGATGTTCGAGCGCTGCAGGTCCCGCAAGCTCTGTGCAGCATCGGGGTTGCGGACAAGGGCGATGATGGTGTTGTCAGGTTTCTCGCTCTGCAAGGCGAGTAGTGATCAGATTTGAGGACACAGAGATAGAAATGTGGCCATACCAGTTGACGAACGAACTCGAAGCCGATGCCGCGGTTGGCTCCTGTAATAGCGATAGAGGGCATGTTGTATGCAGTGTCCGAATAGCTAGTTTGCTGATCATAGAGCTGGTTCCCTAGACGCGTTTTATACTGATCTGTTCGACCACCATCTTCGCGGATGACTGATCGGGCGGTTAGGACCGCGTTCCATGGCGGGCGGTTGAGACATGCGTGACGAAGGCGGGAGGGTCGAACGAAATAACACGTACGTGTTCACGCTGGGCTTTTTCCACCTCGAAGTCTTCGAAACAGATGCCCGAGCGCGTCTTCCTCGACGCGTATCCCGCACCGGGGATCGCTTGGCTGACTCAGTGACTGGCTGACTGATCCAAGTCTCCAGACCACAATGTCTGCCGTGTTCTGCGATATCGGAAGCCTGCTACTGGCTGCTGACAAAGACTGAATGGGCGTCGAAGGGGGTGCGATCTGGATGGGCATCAATTGCCGGGAGGACGTCGAACGCCATGTTGTGTACTATATTCGCTGACCAATATTATGGCCCCCAAGTTACTTCGTTAGCATAAATTACGTACGTACGTAGGATGACTGGGCGCCATCCCGTAGTCATCTCCAGAACGATATTGGGCTTTACTGCTTTTCCATTTTTTTCTTGCTTTTCCAGATGCTAAAAATGGTCACTCTACGCACTCCTCTGTCATTTTTTCCGGATACATGACTAGAACCACTCACCGGAGATAGACCTGCACCAACGCCGACGTCCAACAGGCAAAGCTAGCAGCGAGCTAGGTTGGCATAGCTGCGGGGGCCACAAAACAGGTCAGGATGCGTTCATTAATGACCCAACTGGCCATATGCCATGATAGATACTGTACCGGAGCATCAAGAATCATTGACATCGCAGATATAGTGTGGAACGGGCCAGAGGATGATCAGGTGTTCCCTGCAGAGTGAAGGGCACAGAAATCGGTGTGCATGCCAAGGATCAGAGTGCGGGCATACAATCAACAGAACGGCAGACTTTATAAATGCTACTGGAGTTCTCACCGGTTGATTGGGATTCCATATCCTTACAATTACTGTACACATTGAAATTGTCCAAGAGAGGCCTGATCCCAGACGCCGAAAACGGACGCGTTACCACCACTCTTGGTTGCCTTTGCGCGACAAGGAGCCGCCCTGCGCTGGCTTCAAATTGTGAATGACGGCTAGGATCGCATCCACAGATTCCTTCAGCATGAGTGGGTGCTACCACTCGGTGCATTTCTCCTTGAACGTCCCGATATTGAATAGCGCCGACTTCCTCGAGTAACTTCAGGCGTGGCTACACGACATAGTGTAAACTTCACTTCGTCCAGTCACACGTATAAGTGATTGCGCGTAAGGCCCCATGGCGTCATGGGTAAGGAAGAGGCACACGTGAGGCAGGAAGAGGTAACCGATGCTACATAGTGGACTGTTCATCATTTATTTAGAATGCACAGCTAGAAATTCTCACCACCAGCACCGCGTCAGACGTCCGACATGCAGAGAAAGAAGCGAGCTAAGCATGAAAGAGTGAACTGGCCACATGTAATAACACTGTATCAGGATTCAGAGCATCGAGCGTCCTAAAGCTAAAGCGTCATCGACGTCGCAAACACGGTGGGCCAGAGTGGTGGTTCGCGACGCGTATTTCTATTTTTAGGAACAGTTGGTTCCACTACTAGTGTTCCACTTTGGTTCCCCACATGACCGGACCTTGTCGATTGACCACGTTTCCCATCTTCAACTCGAGCCGTCGAATGCTCGCTGCTTCATGGCAGATGACGCATCCTCATCTCTACCAAGCGGTATAAAAAATGAGTCGAACTCCTCTGAGGAACACGCCTTCGCTGATGAAGCCCTTACGGGGTCACGCGCGGATCAGAGACGCGACGGTTTAGCTCGCCGTCGCACCACCAGCACGTCGCGTCGCAGCGATGTAGGCTCTGCTCTAGCGCATCATGAAACTATAGACGATGCAGAGTCCCTTGCGGGAATCGATCGTCCCCCGAGCGAAGAAGAAAAACTACCACCCCCAAAAATCTACCATCCTTTCTCCCCTGCGGTCCTCGCGCTTCTCATGCCCGCATCCGTCTTTGGCGACCTCGCAAGGCTCGGTATTCAAGCTTTGGTAGACTATGATGGGCAGAGTATATTCTCGCTCGCATGGGTCCAAGCAATCGGCTGCGTTATTATGGGTGTATTCCTCCCACTGAAAGAGCCTCTTGGGAACTTGTGAGTCTTGTCGTACATAAACTTGCTTTCGTGGTCTCACCCAAGCAGCTATGGCCCTTTATATACCGCTTTCACCACAGGTACAGTCACTTTACTCTCAAAGTCAGTTTGCCAATCTAACGTCTTCGCAACAGGTTTCTGTGGCTCTTTGACGACGTTCTCAGGCTGGCAGCTAGACATATTTAATTCCTGGATAAACGAGGGGAAATTTCATCGCGATTGGTTACGAGATGTTCGTTCAACAATCTCCACTCCTTCGTGTATCTAATAAGATACTCAGGTCATTGATGGATTTACCAAAGTTTTCTTCACCCTTTCGATCTCAATCGCGTCCCTATCATTCGGGGTTTATATCTCTACCCTGGTCATGCCTTTCATACCCATTATCCGCCCTCCGCACCCGGTCGTTCGCTACAGCATAACAGTCATTTCTATCTTCATCTATTTTGCAACATATCCTGCCTATTTTCGAATGTCTCCCTCGTTCCGACATCAGGCTACAGCTGCCCTGTTGTTTTCCTTCCCAGGAACATTGACGAGATACACCTTGTCTATTTTCCTGAACCCCCGCGTCAAAATTATGCCAGTCGGAACGCTCGCCGCCAACTCCCTCGGTACCGGGCTGCTCGCGCTCTTCCACGTTTTACAAGGGCTGCCAAATCCCGTTTCGCCGAACGCGTGTTCGTTGCTGCAGGGACTGGTGGACGGATATTGCGGATGTCTTACAACGGTCAGCACGTTCACGGCGGAAATCAGTGCATTGAGGGTTTGGAAGGCGTGGCTCTACATAGCAGTGTCGATAGTCACCGGGCAGCTGCTTATGCTGGTGATCATGGGACCCTCATTCTGGGCAGGAAACGTTCGGGAGCAGGGAAGTTGTAGTTTTAGATGAAGGAGATGATGTATGACGTCGAGCATCGCGTGATCACGGCGTCTGTTATTGCGTAGTTTGCGCTGCTGGTCGATAGCACGATGTGTGGGTATGTTGTAGCACATTGCAGTGGATACGGTAGCTTCCGAGTCTTAGTCTAGTCGGTCGAGCGTCGGCGTGTGTTCGATTGACGCGGGAGCGCCTCGTGGCGGAGTGTGAATGCGACTTCCATGAAGGAATGCACCCTTGGACCTCTTCGGCCACCTAATTCGAGCGGTACTCTCCTTTCGGACCCTTTCCCATGTCGCGCCGGTCTCAACCAACGGTCATGGACGCAAGCCAGGTCGAAGTACCGGAGGACGATGCGCTGAGCGGCGCCGCAGAAGGCGATGAGGCAATGCAGGAGGTGGAAGAGCAAGAGGGTTACAGTACGTGCTTATTTGATGATAGGCGTCCAACCGTTGCCAACACGAGGATTACCTGATTCTCTTCTATCTTCCTGTCACACAAAACTGCCGCGTTTAACGTTGCCCGTTCATCTCTTCGCAATGGATTCGCCTGGATCAGCTTCGTCGACGCCAACGTCGACTTTAACATGGATTAGCTGGTTTTGCTCACTTCCAGGTCATGACTACTTCTGCGAAGTCGCCGAGGATTTCATCGAGGATGATTTCAACTTGACCGGCCTGAACGCAATGGTGCCATTCTGGAAGGAGGCAATGGAGATGGTCTTAGATGTGGAACCAGGTGAGTCGTGCTGCTCAGTTGTTCGAAGTGCGTTCATCTGACCGTACTGCCCGTGCAGACGAGGATTCCGCTAAAATACCAGACGTATCTATTGTGGAGGCTTCTGCAGAGCTGCTGTATGGACTCGTACATCAGAGGTACATTCTGACGCGTGCGGGCCTTCAGGCGATGGTGAGTCTTGAGCAATTACATCAGGCGCGGTATTGACCAGTCATGGAGGCGGAGAAATATGAAACAGGTGTCTTTGGATCATGCCCTCGAGTGTACTGCATGGGCACCAACGTCGTACCATGTGGACGTTCTGATCTACCTGGACTTGACACAGTCAAACTATACTGTCCGAACTGCAACGACATCTATGTACCCCCTAGCAGCCGATTCCAAGGGGTAGACGGTATGTCTTTTGCTTTTCTATGTTCTGCACTATCCAAATTGAATACAATCATATTCACTTTAGGCGCGTTTTTTGGAACAACATTTGCACATCTTTTCTTCCAGAGTTATAGAGAATTCATGCCGGCGCCGTTCTGGAAGCCGCCTTCATCAGAACCCTTGTCCCCGGTCCGATCTCCTGGAAGCATAACGGGAAGCACTTCGTCGTCTGGAGCGCCGTTTGTCAACCCCAACGTTCATGGCGGACAGAAACGAGCCGCAGGAAAGGTATATACCGCGAAGATATATGGTTTCAGGGTTAGCGAGAAGGCGAAGAACGGACCTCGGATGCAGTGGATGAGACTCAGGCCGGAGTCTCCCGAGGAACTTGACTACGTGGATTGGAGAGGGCGGTGGATCGAGGAGGAGGACGACTACGAGGAGGACGCGGACGCGGAGAGCACAGACGACAGGCACATGGAGGATTTTGATGCTGTAAGTTACTCTTAGGACGGTGACGTATATAACCAGACGAATGTGTCGGTCTTTGTCTTCCTTAGGACAACGCAGGAGGAGACGATGACGAGGAGGAGGAAGAGGAAGAAGAGGAAGAGGAGCAGATAGTGGGTGGATCTAGGAACCGGCGGCAGGCCACCGAGTCCCCTCCAACAGACGCACCGCCCGTCTCGCCTTCAGAACCTACTGGGACTTTGGATTCGAAAGCCCAACCAACCACCGTCAAGCTGTCTTCCATCCCTCTATTCAACACAGGATCGAAGGTGAAGGTAGTGCGTCAGCCGGTTTCTCACCAGATGGTTTGCGTGTGACTCTCGTACGCGTTCGAATGAGTCTTTGTAAATAATCCGTATTTATTTATCCGATGAGGTTTTTCGTTCTGGTGTCCCTGAAGGCATCCGACACGATGATGGGGAGATCCATGTTTTGTGCACATCGAGAGGTTTCGCTAGACGCCTGGTGGGCCGCTCCGGCCCGTCAGGAGCGGCTTGTCCCGAATCTGCACGACGCGTGCGAAAAACCTGACGTCGAACTGTACAGATTCAAGCCACAGAATGCATTGGTCACGCGTGACATAGTACGGATACCGCCAGACCAATCCGCCGCCGCCGCCGTCCGTCAAGCCTTCAAGAACAAAAGCAATGGTTCGCAACGGTACGCACCTGTTCGCTGTAATGTTATGGAGAGGTCCTGATCGTTCACGTAGATCTCCGCCGCGGCCTTAACCACGGCCACCCCACCACCCCCATCCCCAAGGCGGTCCGCCCTAGCCACCGCAAGGGCATCCGCTCGACCAAGACCACCTTCGTCCGGTCTGTCGTGCGTGAGGTCGTCGGGTTCTCGCCATATGAGCGCCGGGTTATGGAGCTGTTGAGGAACTCCAAGGTGCGTTTGCCCTTATATTGGAATGGGCTCGAGAAATTGAATATGCAATGCGTTCTTGTGTACAGGACAAGAAGGCTCGCAAGTTGACGAAGAAGCGCCTGGGCACGCTTCTGCGCTCGAAGCGCAAGCTCGAGGAGCTGAGCGGCATCATCCAGGAGAGCAGGAGGGCTGGTGGTCACTAAAAAGCTACGGCTGCCTAGGTCACTTTATTCGGGGCTCGGAGGGCCTTATCCATTTGCATGTTTCCACGATATCTGCCGACCGTCTTCCTCCGCACCTTATGAGCCTGTATGTTAAATTCTATGGTCGAAAAAATGCATCATGTCGAGGCAATGCCGAGTGCGTTCAAACAGTGGCCCGTCTCGCCCTTCCCGCGTCTGGCTGCGAGACATTCGATCGACTCATGAGTGTTCACTGTTGGTAACATCGGTATTCACTTCTGGAAACTTTTCATGCACATTGCGTTGGCTTCACTAAATGGGATCTCATGCGTATGAGCAAAAGAACTAAATACTGGAATATTTTGAGTTACATGCAGGGTCAAAATACGTCACGAACTATGGGTATGTATGGTAAGGAGACTGTGTTAACTCGGAAGATACGACGGCTTGACTTGTTTAGAAGCCTTTGACCTGCTCCTCGCACCAGTCCCAGAGCTTCTTCATCAGCTTGGGGTCCGTCGCATCGTCAGCAGGACGCGATTGACGGGCCCAAGGGACGAGATACTGTAAAACAGCTATTAGCACAGTTGCGATGAAAAAATACTAGATGCAAACCTGGCCATTCAGAGTTAATGCTTCCTTTGCCGTGCCGGCATACAGCTGGCTGATAACGCCAAAGGAAACATCGTACAACACCGCGCGCTCCAATAACGCAGAAAACGGCATTTTGCTATGGCGTTGGAGATCAGTCCTGATGCCTCCTGGAAGTTGCACGAATATGAGATGAGCTCCATAGCAGAGAATAGCAGCTTACCGGGATGCACAGCGATCGAGACGATTCCCTGATCACCATATCGACGTGCAAACTCGTTGGATAAGAGAATATTCCCCTGTTACGATCGAACATGAGTCGTTAAAAAAAAAAAGCAGCGCTATGTACTGTATGTATATATTTACCAGCTTGCTTTGCCCATAGAGCTTATATTTACCGAGCTTATTGCGCGCTGCTAGCGCCTCGTCGTCTTTCTTCAGGGAGTCCCAATCCACACCACCCGGCACGGTGAACAGTTCGTGTCCATTAGAGGATATGTGGATAATCCGTGCTTTGTGCGTTGGGTTGGCCCCAGATTTTGCAGCACGAAGCAAGGCTGGCATAAGCAACGTCGTGAAGAAAAAGTGGCCTAGACGCTTTGATGTTACTAAATTATCCAAGGGACACAAGAAGTGAGCGTTCGCACCTAGCACGTTGGTCCCGAACTGGACGTCATAACCCTGCTCCGACAAATAATCAAGAGGCGGGAACATTATTCCCCTGCGATGAGACATAGTTAGCGCACACTCAGCCGACATAGTGTCAGTGGGCTTACCCGTTGTCGAAAAGGACATGGAGCTCCTGCTCTTTGGACAAGAACTCCTCAGCAGCCTTGCGGCACGAAACCAGATCGGCCAAGTCCAGCTGCAAGAAGAAGATGCCTGACTTCTTGGTGCTTTGTTTGATATCCTTTATGGCCGCTTCGGCCTTCTCTTTCGACCGGACGGCCATATAGACCTTGGCATTTTTGGAGAGCAATATCTGCACACAGATTCAATGGTAAAAAACATGACGGCGATACAAAATGCGTCCGAAAAGTTCCTTACCCGACAGGTCTCCTTTCCTAAGCCAGAGCTACCACCGGTGACAATGATGGTCTGCCCAGACAAATCCGGTACATTGTCAGCAGTCCAGTGAGGCTTCGGCGGGCACATCTGGCTCATGAAGCCGATACGCTTGACTGTGGAGGAGGCCATGGCTGTTTCTGGATGCAGAAGAAGGATCTTGTAATGAATAATGCCTCCATACGATGGCAGGCGCTTTATATCCACTCTCCATCATAAGCTACGCGCAAGAGTCCCTTACTCGTGGACCCATGCCTCGTTACAAGCGTACTATGCCTTTCATTCGGCACGGTGATAATGGTGAGTCGGCGATAGGACAGCACCCGTGTCTTAAAACCGCGATGTAGAAGTCATCTGCACTATCAGTGTACGAACCAGACCAGGCTCGCAACAGACGGCAGACCCAGGATATCCGAATGCTCTGTGTGATTGGACACACCTCTTTGAGGGAACGTACACTGATCGAATGAAAGACTTCTCGCGAGGCGGAAACGCATCTGATAGGCGCGACTTGAAGCTTTTCAAAAGGGCAGTACCGGCGTTATTGGTGTGCGGGGCGCGCTGGGATGAGACGGGCATCCTGACAATTGTCAATGGACCTCGCGTAGTGTCTGGACGCGTACACTTGAAATCACGTGGAATGCTCCGAGGTCGCACGCGTCCGCGCGTCCTCGTCGCAACTTGCATAACGCGCCGATCACCTCCATTTCGTCTCATCCATGAGCCAAGAAACATTATGGCAACGAGCATGGGACGAAGCACAGCCTCGTCTGAATGCCATCCAGGAGTCTCTTCAGTCAATACCCAAACCTAGGTCACGAGTACTTCGTGTTGGCCAACTCGATGCTGAACTCTTGGATCAAGAACTCGTTCGTTTGCTACAAGAGCCGTTCTCAAAAGCTCTTTCCACATTCAATGTATGTCTTTTGTTATCATACATTATGTTTCTCTCGCCTCACTTCCATCAGTCCGCCCTGAAGGCTCGCTTCGAGCCGGAGCTCTCTCTTCTCATACAGCTCACACTTTACAGATTCTCCATCTGGAATACAGGCGCATCATACGGCGCGAAGCTTCAGGACCTGCGCTACAAGAGCCCCGCGACATCCCGTTCACTTTCTCGTGCGCCCGTCATTGACTTCAAATTCTCAGTCGTAACCGATCCTCACCAGCATCCGGCCTGCCTCGTCGGACGCTCCTCGTACACTGTGCACTGACCGTGTTCGTGCCATATATACACGCCCGAATACGCGACCATGCACTCTCAAGAGCATGGCCTGAGGCTCCTAGTTCCGACCGACGCAGGAAGGCATGGGAGTTGCTCACTAGACTTGAAACGACTCACTCCGTTCTCGCATTGGCGAGCTTCATTGCTTTCCTGTGGGATGGAAGGTAAGTCTCATCTTGATTTCCCATTCAAAGTCGCTATAGCTAATATATGCGTATTTAGATACCGGACTACGATAGACCGCCTCCTTGGCATGAGGCTTACTTCTGCACGACATAATGCCAAGCGTGAAATTAGCTATGAGTTCATGAATCGCCAAATGGTTTGGCATGCCTTCACTGTGAGTTCTGCATTGTTATTGTTTCTGATACATCTCACCGTGCACATGGTTTAGGAATTCCTCATCTTCATCCTCCCCATGCTGCCCCACCGTACTCTCCGGCGGCTGTTCAGCGCCATTCTAACAAGTCTGACCCACCCATTGGCCACGCTCCTTGCTATAATGCCCAAGAGAGCACAAATACTCATCGGAGCATCACCCTCGAGCTCAGGGCAAGGAGCTATCGCACGAGAGCGCCGAGGGAAGTACTGGAACTTCCCCGACACCGAATGCGCCATTTGTCACGAGGATGCAGCCCTCGACCTGAACCTCGCCCATCCGGGCAACGCGCTCTCGCAAGCAGCCACAATGACGTCCTTCACAGAGCCAGCCGGATCAGCCGGATCAGCCGGCGACGAGTCCATCCCTAAGCACCCACTGAACACCCCGTATCGCACAACGTGCGGACATACGTACTGCTACGTGTGCCTCACGGGCAGAATGCTGCGCGCTGCCGATGAGCAAGGCAGTCCCTGGGAATGCCTTTGCTGCGCGGAGTCAGTACGAGGAGCGGATCGCGTACATGGTGAAGTCGCGTACTGGACCAGTGAAGAAGGGAGCGAGGAGGAGTATGGGAGCGATTACTTTGATCAGCTCGGGAGCAGCATGAGTGGTATCAGTGCCGGAAGTCGAAGATGGATCAGTGGCAGCGAGGGAGATGTATCTGAGTAGAACACTATCTATCCCCTTGTAATACTTCCTGAACACGCCCGCATGCCATTGATATGTGTATTAATATGGGTAAGTCTACCTAGATCTGTGAGTACGTGCAACCTATCGCATATAGCTAATCCATGTGTCTGTCTTCCAAATCCTCATTTTCCGAAGACCTCCGCCATGACCTGCTTCAAGACAGTTGGATCCGCTTTGCTGAGATATTGTGTCTGCATGACCTGGCTTCCTCCGCATGCGGCTTCGGCTTCTTGAAGCTTGACAGCAATGAACGAAGATAATGCCGTCGTGCGGACTGGGTCATTATCCCAGGTCTATAGAAGGCGGATCATGAGCAAGAAAAGAGTGGGGGTAGGAGAGCCATACCAGTTTTCTACGATCGTACTCGAGAGTTCCTTCGGTCTCGTTGAAGAAGGCATCGGAAGGGCGATCCCACCAAGCTTTCAGCTTCGTGCTATTTTAGAAACAATAAGCATCAAGGAATCAGAAGTATGACCCATATGTACTTGTTGTCCAGGGAGTCATCCTGCCTCTCCATGACTTCCTTGAGTTCTGAAAATACGTCTAACCACAGGTTAAAGATCTCGCTTGGCAACCTGTTGAGCACTTCCGGCGGCCGGTGGACAGAAGGGACGCAATGCCCATCGCCGCGAGCTTTCGGTGGCGAGGCTCCGACATGTTGTCGAACTAAATATTAAAACAAAACCAAGTGAGTAACCAGGGTTCGTCCGGAACCCGAACAGAGAGCTTACTCGACGCCACCACTGGTCAAGGAGGCCTTCCCAAAGTTGACTTTCAGGCGTTGCATGCACAGTAGCAGTAACAGTCATCAGTTGAAGGAAAATATTTCTGTCGGCTAGAGCAATCCGAGCCAGGATAAATATGTGGTGCGTCAAGTGAATGGTATCCGCCTGTCGAATAAAGTGGTCAATAGATGCGGACCACCACGAATAATGAGCCCTACTTCATCGTTCCCGATGGTCTTCATGAGCGAGGTGAAGAGTCCTGACGCATGTAGAGCTTCCGCATACGTTGAGGGTGGAGCGAGCTGGAATAAGAGTTCGAGTGCGATGAGAATATCAGTCACATTGGCCGACAAGGCTTGACCCATGGCCCGAAGGAATGCGGGGAAAAGATCATGAGAATAGGTCTGTAAAGCAAGCGATGAGATACGTGAACATAGAAAATGATGGAAACATGGGTACCTGCACCACTTGGACAGCGTCGAGCAAGAAATAACTTTCAATGATGCCAATGACTTTCCCCAAAAGATCTAGATTCTCGCTTAACAGAGTTATCGCGATGGGGAAAAGGTCAATGAGTGAGGCTCCATCCGTCCGTGCCATAACTGGGGTATTCCTGAGCGCCGCCGACCAAAGTCCAAGAGCATCTTCATCAAGGTGAGTGCTAGCCTGAAAAGAAGGTTCATTCAGATTCCGAAATATCAACGATGCCAGACTCTGACTTACCCCTGGTGCAAGACTTTCTCGGACAAGAGGTACCACTATCACGGCCAGTGGACCAGATTGATCTTTTGCAGCCTTGATCAAGAGTTAGTTCGAGCCATCGACGTCGACCAGTAGACATCGAGCTCACTGCAACTACGCTTGACACGGTTGAGAGTAAAGTGCCCTTCATCAACCATTCATCGCCAGCAGATGCCCCTGAAAAAAAAAACCCCCTGTAAGGATGCACGGCATGGTGAAAGCATACTGAAACTTACAGAGTTCTGGAAGAGGCTCCGTTATCATAGGAATCAGAGGGACGATCTATGAATGCGTTCAGATAAGGGTATAGCAGCATAGGAACGGCGTACCCTAGCTTCAGCCCGGTCGATGATGGTATTCAAGCAGTGGGCAACTTTGCGTTTGCTCTCTGTGCTTTCAGCATCTCCGATGAGCGCCAGCAGTTCCTTCACTATTGGCCCCATGAAAGGTACAAAGAAGTCTGCGTTGTAATCCAAGCTCTGAGGGTAGTTCTGTTAGCCAGTTGCCAATTATGCCAGGCCATCTGACGTACATCCACGCATTCACGGATCGCAGTCGCAGCGGTCAGGCGGACCACCTCCGCTCCAGTCTCCTTCTCTGACAGTAGACGCAAAAGAATTTGCCAGATTCGAGTATCGTTTGGATTAGAGCACATGTCTCCAACCCATTTTCCGATGAGCCATGCAACACGACGCTTGAGGACTAGAAAACTGAGTGCGGTAGGATGGTTAATACCAGAAGATGACGTCTGTATATGCGTTGGATTGCTACTGACTCGGTACTGGGGTTGTTCACCTCCACGGTCGCAATACCTAGCCATGCATGGAAGTCTATATTGCCATTTAATCGATGTGCACATCGCCCAACAGCAGTATAGATGGCTTCTTTCTGGATTATGCTTTGAAGATCTACCACAGGCTGCCCTGCCAATGGGTATGATTATACTGTTTCTACTGAGTGATCGAGGGCTATACCGTTAATCTTGTTGAACGCCTCGGCAAGCAAAGGGCTGACATATTGTGAATACTGATTTGCAAATGTCAGAAGTACTCGTTCGGCACAAGGCTAAGGTGGCAGAACGTTAGAGAGTACAGCGTAAGGGTGTAGCATGCTCACACGAATCTCGAATTCCCATTGCGCGTCTTCTTGTTCTTCCGCATGAACCCACTCTTCAGGATCGGCCATCCAGCCCTCCAGGTCGGCAGGCTTAAGCGGCATAAAGCTTGTAACAAGAAGAGTCACTGCACGCTCCACAAACTCTTGGGGCATCGCTGGAGCGCGGGTCAGACCAAACATTCGTCGCGACGCATACGAGACGAAAACCTACTGGTATCAGTGGTATGTGCACGCTTGCGGGTGGGCGACCACTGTGCCAGACTTTCCTTGAACAGCATCATGCATTGTACCAGAAAACGCAATGGAAACACGGCGTGGGGTGAATCTAGGTACTGTGTCAGCTCCGCAAATACATAGACGAATAAGGACAGACCTGCAATGAGGTCTGGTGTGGAATTTGCTTGAACCACCTTATCCCAGTAGTAAGACACTAATTCGTCACACATCGGAAGAGTAACGAAGCGTCCAATATCAATTGTCTGCAGACGTCGCAAGAATTTTCCGATCGTCATGATATATCTCGTAAAGAGATCCGCTGAGCGCGACGTGACGGGATCCAATTGGACCTTTGACAGATGAATCGACGTCATAATGTTGATACGCAATTCAACCATAGATCGCAGATGGACGGCTGTCGACTGGAAGAACTCTAAGAACTACGAGACGCATATAAGCAGGTTGAGGAATGATTATTAGAGTTAGCGACCGACCCATGGTTGAAACTGCTTATATGGCTCCGATTGTATTTTGTTCCAAAGCCACACGGATATTTTCATGAGAGCCTTGAAGATTAAGTGAGCCAATAGCAAATCCTCAGCGGTTCGCGTCGAGCTCATGCTTTCTGCGTTCAAAGAAGTAAGACCTGATGCAATACTGGCGTATCGAGTGGACAGAACGAGATGTAAACTCTCGGCTAGCTATTTCGCAGATGAGTTTCGCCCTTCGCGTTCAAGAGAGAGAACAAATGAGAGAGAACAAACCTCTCGCATTGTTTTGACTCCGGGAGCCATCTTGACCTTGGATAGTTCCTTCAATATAGAATTCAAAACACGGAGCGAACGATGAAGCATGCGTGATGTCCGCGGATCCGACGTCAACGCGATATGTGATTCCAATGAGTTGTTAATTTGGCCCATCAAGTCGGTGACAAGGGAGGGCCTTGGATCATATTGCCAATTAGAACTTGGAGCACAGGACGACAAAAAGCACAATTACCAGTGTTGCGGAAAATCCAGTCGCGCAATCCTTGCAACTACCACTTCATTGCACGCGGCGATCTAGCAATGTGTTTTCTAAGCTTCAGTGTCTAGTTCCATCAATTGGCAAGCACTTACAGTGTCATCTTCTTCATCCAGAAATGCGAAGCTCCGTGTTCTGATTTTGGGCTTCTCGTCAGGAGAGAACAGTCTGACAACCTCTCAGCACCTTCCCACCGTTGGCAAGTATGCGGCGACTGATACCACGTACCTTGCAGACCGCCAGTGGTTCACCGCGGCATTCTTGAACTGGATCATGGCGAGCTGGCGCACTGGAAGAGCTACCGACTTCTCAGCTGCAATCTCGTGCAGGGCATCATACGTTCCGGACATGTCAAGCATCTCCTTAAGACGTGTCGATGCGGCCTGCATCTCAGCCGGGTTCTGAGATGCTGCACCACACACGACGAGGTACAGCTCTTGCGGTGAGACATGTTGCGGGACAGCCGCTGTTTTTTTGCCCATTGGACCACAGTAGAGAAAACAGGGATATATGTGACGGGAAGAACTAAGGCAAGCAGGTAGGGGTATATGGGCAGCGGGTACTCATTTGGAAAATGCCGTCAACACGCGTACATAACGCGTCCACAAATCTGAAGATCTGACGCGTCAACGGGCCACACAAGTTCAAACTTCAACTTGAGCCGTGTCCTCCACTCCTGCGAGCGTTTCTCACATCTGCGCACTCACGCAGCTGTGCATGAGCGTGAGCTTGCTGCTTGCATTCTCTTCCCAGCCTACCATCCTCAGAATCANCGCCGTCGCTCGCCCCTGTGCCATTCTCTTCAGACCCGCTATGTATGCTCGAACGCATACACGCTCCTCTCANGCTTCCGAATTTGTCGACGACTCTGAGCCTGAAAGGGAGAATTTTAGACAAACACAGAAGATTGCCAGACGGTTGAAGAAAGAGCAAGAGTCCCGCCCAGAAGCAAGCTCCATCAACGCCCAAGGTCCAAGGTCNGGCGGCACCCGNCACCGCTCCATTCCTATCCAGTCNAAAAACGAAGTGATTGAACTCACCGGTGAGTGCACTGTGTACTCCGATCTATCGNTGTGCATACTAATTCAGCATGTGCAGATTCAGCCGACGAATCAGCGGCTGATGAGCCACGGCCGTCTCTGCCCATGCCACCCAAAGATGCTCGTCAGGATATTCCCTCAAGACACGCTTCTCATGAAAACATGTCTTCCACCGGCATCCGTCATCCAAAGTCGCCTGTCAAGGGACCGCGGTACGATGACGACGGTGAATTCTGCATCCAGGTCGGCCGTTTTGCGTACTCTGGAGACGAGCGGGTCAAGCGGGTCAAGACCAGTACAGAAGCCTCCGTGCAGTCNGNTAGCAATGCCGCAAGTGCCAAGTCTACACCTGAGCCAACATCCAAGCCAGTGCGCACGAGGAAAACTAAAGCACGCCTTGCTGTNGACTTCTNTAACACCGAGCTAGCCTCCCTTTCGAAATGCGTCTCATGTCAAATTTCCTGGACNGTGCGGAAGACTGTTCCCCANAAGATCAATCATATACAGACATGNGCAAAGAAGCACGGTTTNACACAAGACTCATTGAACGTCCTTCTTCGTCAAGAGCTCCAGAAATCAANTCCAGCGGGCAGCAAGACAGTCTCTAGTNCTGAGCAAGAACCACCCGCAAAAACGTTCATGGAAGAAGTCGTCGACGATGCTGTTCCGAAGAGACGGACGAGACGACTGAATGTTNTCCGGACCGTCGTGGGCTTGAGTCAGACGAGGACCAACATTCTGGACAAGGCACGCTCGTTTATCCAGGGCCGTCACAATTCAGTAGAAGCTCTCCCCGAAGCCACTCAAGGGTTCGGTCCAAGTAATCTTGCCTCCANTACTGAGGTTGCTCCGCCTTCCCAAACGCAACCTTTCCGTCATAGCAAGTTAGCCAACGGGCCCTCAATCGTTGAAGGTTTGATCACTGGAGATGCATCNCCTAGTGGTTCTAGTGAATCCCGCGACGANGAAGGTGGAAATGCCCCGCCAGCAACACAAATTATGGCCCCTTCCAGGCTAGCTACGGCTCTGCTGCGCGATACTGGTACTTCAACGCCNTCTTCGACATATTCGTCTGCTGCGCCATCCGTGATCAGTGTACGNTTGCTTTTCGTCTCTCGCGTAGATCCTACTTATAACACATAGATCTCCTCATCTTCTCCTACTTGCTCCAGCTCAAGAGAACGCTCTCCGCAACATCATTCAGTGANCACTCCGGAAGATCTCGTCCCTACTCGCCTANTTCCTCACCTTCCGACTCATGTGACAATCCCGCGCATGTCGATGGGTGAAACTGCGTCTCATGCGGAGGGTGGTGAAGGGCAAGAAGTCATAGCCGCCGATAATGTTTCTGACAAATGGTCTGACGATGATGCTTATATGCACTTCGAGCCGGACTTGAATACAATGCCATCTTTCCAACNTCGCCCGCGTGTTTCGAGATCGTTGTCACCTATCCCTTCTCGAGATGATCATAATGACAATTCACCTGCACTATCGCAACACGATCTAGCTGGGAGCAAAATGAAGAGGGTGCGAAGCAACAAGGGCAAGGGCAAGGGCAAAGAAGGGGTCGTCGGCATCATGGATGACACGGCCTTCGCATCACAATTCAGAGACCTTATCCTGGCGGACGCCATGCTCCATCTCCGCATACTACGATACGAAGTATGAATTGTTCATATTACTGAACACGATGTTTTTCATACTGACTCATTCTGCTTAGCCTATTGACTTTCAAGTATTCATGACGATAGCGGAGAGCTTGGNAATCTCGAATCGAGGACTGAAGCTCAAAGTGAGGAGCTTCCTTGACCAACANGTACGAGATAAAGAACGCGAATCGTACCTCGACTAATTTTTTGACACGACAGGCGATCAACTTCTATGGTGCAGAACCGGGNGGTACTCGGACGAGAAAACGGCATCCTTAGATGTGTATAAGAAAAGATCCTCGAAATAATTATAGATATGTCTAATCCAGCCCCTGTTGAAGGTATGACGGGAGTCTATCCGGATATTCTGCACGGTATCATGTCATCGTCCGATGTGAACTATAGAGCCACGTCCGACAGCCCAGCAACCTCGATGACACCTCCAACGAGGTGGAGGCTGCCAGACACCAAGACGTCCACGTTTGTATCGCCGTCACCATCGCGAGTCGATGCAAGTTCGCGTATGAGACCAATTGCATGCTCGATAGATGGGAGCACATGGATGCTCTGAGTTGGGAAGGACGGCACCAGGGAAGACCATGCCGTCGCTAAGTCCTGTTGTGTCTTCAGGTGTGCCAGGTCATTCTCTGGTATGGCGAGAGTAGTCAAATCTGTGCTGGCCATGTGAGCTGTCGCTAACTGACAGTCAAGTCGATATCTGTACCTCCTTTGAACCCTCCGTCAGCGTACGTGACGTTCGTGCAGAAGATTACATGGGTAAAGAACGAGTCCCGTTCTTCGTCGGACCCATACAACTTGAGCTGGGCGGCGGCGTTGGAGAGGACGGTGCCTAAGAACGACGATCCATTGCGACCGCTCGTGCAATTGAAGATGAGGATGCGCTGCCGTCTCTTGCTAGATGTGAGGTGAAACAGCGTAAAAATAGCAAAAGCGCGGCACTCACCCTGTCGTGGGTCTTAACGCGGCTTCTGGGCTTACGAACCATCGAGTACAGCAATCCAGACTCTCAGTAGTGTGTGCGCCGTCCAAAAACCAGGTTGTGTTGTGGTATCTCGGGTCAGCTACGATTTGACATCTTCCAGGCCATCGCGCGTTCTCAAGCCCTGCAATGAAGGACTTGGGAAGCTGCGCCGTCGGCTGGAAACCGTCTTGGGTCTGCAAGAATTTGCGAGCTAAATGGACTGCCAGGTTGGCATTCTGAACTTGATGCACCCCCGCTAGCCCTGAAAACGACGTCTATGTCACTCGATCCGATCTTCCGGACGAGAACGATCATACCAAGTTTGATGTCAGCCAACTCAGGCGTTTCAGGTATGACGGAAAATTCAGACGCCTAAATGAAACATCAGAAGTTGAGGACATCCCCGGCACTATACAGCATACCTTGCGATCAATACTTTGCTGTTTGAGCACCGATAAGGCTTCTTCAGGTTGGTTGACCGTCAAAGCCGGCACTCCTTCCTGAATGCACAGATCAGTCCTTGAAACATGAACTAAAGACGGGACCCTACCTTGTAGATACCTCCTTTCTGCCATGCAATTTCGGGAAGCGTCTTACCAAGCACCGCGGTATGGTCGATACCAAGAGCAGATACGCCAGTTACTATGGGCTTTGGAACAATGTTGGTACTGTCGTACGTGCCGCCCACGCCCGCTTCCAGAATCGTGGCATCGACCTATTTCACGATGGGATCATGAGACATGTTACGAGAATCTTGGCGATATAGCACTCACCTTTAGAGTAAGGAAAGTATGGAAAGCAACCAATGTCACGTATCGGAAATATGCTGGTTTTGCTGGAGTCTGCGGGAACTTTCGCTGGAAATTAAATTAAATCAGGGGGTATTGAACAGGTTTAGAGACATACAACATCATTCATCTCTAGCCGATCCCAGACTTCGAAGAAGTATTTGGCAAACTCCTCCTCGGATAGCGATGTGCCATTGATACGTATCCGCTCACGAACTGCTACAAGATGTGGAGATGTATAAAGTCCTGAATTCGTCCTTAGCAGGTAGAGCATATGTCAACAATCAGCCATACCTATCTTCCAATCGGGCTTAACATGGTGCAGTATTGAGTTGGCGAACGCGGATGTAGAGCCTTTGCCTTTAGTTCCCGCTACATGAATCACGTTAAGCTTGTTCAGGTCTTCTTGCTGGTTATTGGGTAATGGGTTCTCGGTCATCGAAGTTTTGTAATACGACAGACCTTATATCCTATTCTCTCCAAGTATTCAACCATCTCTGGGATGGCAAATTCACTCTGACGCCCTCCGGAGGCTCTGACCGCTTCGAGGGTTGCAGCATTGGATTGAAGTGTATTGAGACGGTCTATTGCATCCTTGTAGGTCCTGATTGACATAGCTCTGGAGAAGACGTGCGTAATGCGTCTTACAGCAAGAGATGGGGGTTGGTGGGAGAGATAACGAGTGCAAAGATGCATTCGACCGAATATGCAGTGTCCCGGCGCTCAGCTAGCTTCCCCTTCCTCGGATTGATTGCTGCCGGTGGTTCGGCCGCAGATCTCAGATTTCCCCGAGATCTTATCTTTCTTATCACGTGCGCGACACAAAAATGACGTGACCGCGACTTCAAGTTGAACGCGCCGGTTTCGACAGGTTTCAACGCGTCCACAACGAACTTCAATTGAACGTTTTGTTCCCTTCATCTATAACGTCCGCGGTGCAGTTGCCTAGACCATTTCTGATAACCCGCCGCGATCTCTTCATGTGCGAGCCATGGATAAGTTTGTCACGGTGACAAAACCCTCAAGCTCTCGTGCCACAAGCTCAGATGGTGAAAAGACAAAAACGAAACATAGATACAATCCCTATGGCGTTAGCAAGAGCAACGAACGGGGTTTTGAAAGATGGAAGGATAATAAACGGACGCAGAGGTAGGCATTGGCTTACCATAGCTTTCGGTGTCTCTCATGGAAAACGTATGCAGAATTCTCGCCCCTTTTCGAAAGGATGCGTCCAGTCCATCCACAGTGTCGTCAGGAAAAATTACCAAGCATCTCCTCAACACGCTCACCGACGAATCAAACCCCATCACTCACTCTGATAGCGTTCGACGAGCTGGTACGTCTTCAGTTGAATACGGAATGAGAAATTTACTGACTAGAATAACGGGTTAGATCATGTCTCATCTGTTGCGACGGGACACCAGCGCGGGGAAAAAAATAGCTCGAGACGTACATATTTTGATGCACGAAACACAAAGCTTGCAGAACAGACCACTGTTCAAGAAACGAGTGTGCTGCGCAATGTCCGCGTGTACATCAACGGGTATCTTCAGGACACGACGGATGTTGAAATGAAGCGAATCATTTCTCAAGCAGGAGGCGAAGTGATGTCTGTCAAATTCATTCAAGTTCTAGAAAGAAAAACTGACAAGCATCGCAGGCGGACTGCGGCTGGTGCAACACATATTTTGACGTCTCAGCAACTGAACGCGGCGAAGACGCACAAATTGCTCACTTCCAAGGCGAAACACAAGGTTCATGTTGTCAGGCCTGAATGGGTCATGGACAGTATCAATGGCGGGATGCGGTTGCCTGAGAGGACCTATTCTGTTGTGACGGATACGACGACCTCAAATCTAGAAGACATGATGCAAGGGAGTTCAAATAACCACAAGAGCAAGATACTCAAACCTAACAAGGATAGAGGAAACGCATTCTTGACATAATGCATTCATTGGGCTGGATGTGAATAGCCATGGAAGACACAAACCATCGATCGGATACCCTGTTGGCCATCCAAAACCAGTGGGAAGGCTCGCTTCGAATTTGTTGTAGCATTCTGATGTGTAGCCATGTGGTGTATTTTCATTGTATTCTGGTCACGACGGGCCCTCCCATGAGTACGCACAGGTCCTACGGTCCTAAAATACAAGAGATAGGCGTTAGACTATGAAAGCGGGGCTGGTCCCGGGGAGTGCGAGTGGAGTGCGGGGGAAAACACGTGGCGGCTACGTCAAAAAGTGAGGTCAGCGCGACGGATGCGGCTCATACGACCACGGCCGCGCCTGCCAACGCAAGCTCGATGTTCTCTACCCTCTCTCGCTCTCCTTAAATACACCGCACCTATTCTACCCCTTCATACTTATACAGGACTCTCCTTCATAGTCGCTGGCTCTCCTTTCGTTCAATGCATCTTCCCTTCACACCGAATCACGTGCAATTAATATCTGCATGCTACCCTTCATCCGCTGCCCTCCTCACCGCGGGTCCAGAATATCGCCCCAATGCTCAAGAGTTATCGCGCTTAACGTATTATGCCTCAAACAGGCCAGGAAAGATCAATAAGTTGGGATCTGAGCTTGAGAAGAGAATCAGGGGGGAATGCAAGAAAGCGCAGGCTGGTAATGCTCGTGCCAGAGCGTGAGTGGCGACCCTTCATCATTCAGCCTGCTTTAACGAAAGCGTAATTCAGTTCGCTGCTCATTTCACTTTCCATCATGCGCGCACTGGCTACGGAATGTCGCCGTGATATCTCTCTCCTAACACGTTCTCTGCTGGCCTCTATAGACACAGTTCTCGCCGGTCTTTCCACCGACCTCGAGGTCTCTGCGAAAGTTGCGACCTTGGTGAGCATAATATTACGGATTCATTAAAGGATTTTCTTACTGACTATGCTTAGTTCACCACCTTCACCACCTTCACAGATGGACGCCTAATCGGCGTGGACAGTCATGCCACAAAGGATTACATGTCTATTCTGGATAGGTTCTCTCAAATGAGTGCCATAACCTCCAAATCCTCGGACCACGAATTTCGAAATCGGTAAGGAAACTCTGTCATAGAATTATCTTAGTCTCATCCACATGCAGAACTCGCTTAGTGGGCCTTGCTGCTCTCAGTGGGGCCGTAACGTCGGAGGCATTATATGGCTCGAACTCGTTCAGGATTCAGGCCTCTAAAATTGTATCAGCGCTGGTGATAAACGTACACGACGTTGATCTCTCGACATTGGAGAATGAGTAAGCATCGGACGTTCCGTCTTCAAATGTCTCATTGACCCTGACTCTTGGCCTTTCTAGGTCCGCAACATTGAAGGAGAAAACATCATCTCCGTATCTGGCAGAATTCCGTACGCGACCTACGGTCGAAAGACGCGCCGCGTCAATTCATCTTCACAAGGATGGTGACAAGGGACCTTCGTCCGTTGACGTCACGAACGCCTGTTTGCGGATTTTTTCGACTCTTCTTGATCATTCCAATGGCGCTCAAGTAGCTGACGTGGTGCACGCTGCGCTAGACAGCCTTGATGACTGGAAGGGATGGGAGAAAAGTGGTCACTGCTGTTGGCTGGCTCGGAAAATGACCGACTGGTCGCAGTATCAATACCGATATGCTGTGCCGACACGGTTAGTGGAGCGTCTCCAGGAGAATCAAGATGCGCCTGTCACTAGGCCGCTGCACCATGCCCTAGCTTCCATGATCACAACGGTCTTCGACTCGCCCACCACGGTCGTCAATCTGTCCACCTCCGACATCATCTCAACCTTCATTACCATCGTCCTTCGCAGAACAGCATCAGACCCAGATGACAGCCTTCTACCGTCTTTGACGGCCTGCATTGCTTCGTTAGGCACCCACGTCTACTATTCTGACCAGATACACGATCTGGCCAGCGAATTGATCAGTAGGTTGATCACTGTTGAAGCCAACGGTGTTCCCGGACGAGAACGGGACGCGAATGATCGAAGTCGAGTCCAGGCCGTTAGATGCCTTCTAGCCAGTCTGGTCGGTCTTATCCAGGCTGCTGATCGTCACGAAGGGGGCAAACCAGAGGAGCACCGAGGACGAGAGGAGCACAGGCGAAGCGAGGAGACGTCTAGGGCTGTTACTTCAACCTTTATTGCCTCAGAAGATCCCCAAAAACCGGTGCGGGTATCGATCGAGCATGCCGACGACACTGGACGTCCATCTAATCGGACGAAGCTTGCTCCCGAGATATGGCAAGACACCTTGCATATTCTTTGCGACGAGAACTACGCTGTTCGCGCCGAGTATGTCACTGCTCTTATCTTTTACCTAGAAACAGAGATATCGAGACGCGGAGAATACACTGACCATGATGGTATCCGGCGCCCGCGACCATTGGCTGAAGGCCCTCTCCAGCAAGCCAGCAACATGATTGCAATGCTCTACGGCGATGCTTCTACCCGATTTCTTCATGCTGCTCACGTATATTTCTACATCTTGGCCACTGCTTCCTCCCTTGGGACTTCCACAGTGTCATCATCTCCCGCTCGTTCGATGATTGGAGATGTGACTGGGAGTGCTGATGCTAGCGGGGCTGTCTATACCGCTGCCGAGCCGGGTTCATCCCTCGGTGGCGAGCGTCGGGACTCCCCGACTTACTCACAGCACAATCGTCGGTCCATGTCTATCCCTGCCCGCGTTCGAAAGCAGTCCGCGATTCAGCAAATGCTGACCCAACTGCCATCGGAGCTTTCGCTTTCCATCGCAACCACGTCGGACTATCGCAACATCCTTGCCATTCTGCAGACAATTCACGAGCACCTGCCAGTCCGCGGTTTGCTGACGGGTGTACCGTTTCTACTGCGTCTGGCCTCTATGGTCCGGAACACAAGCACGCATCCGGATGAATTGGCTCGCGTGCTCATCTTGCGGGAAGTCATCGTCCGAATCTGCTTATGCATCGGGAAGAAATGGGATTGTCAGGACGTGGTGTCATTGGCTGAACAGGTAAGTCGTTATGCCCCAGTAATTCCAGCTCGACGAACTGAATGGTTGTGTCAGTCCCTTTCTTCAATGCTCATCCCGTCTTATCTTCCCGCCTCTCCGAAGCGAGAGCCAGGGACATTAAACCCTCCAGAAGAACCCATTCCATTACTCCCAGTCGATCTGGTCCAAAGTACCTGGTTAGGAATAGATATTGACTCCGTGATTCTCGCGCTGGTGAAGAACTCAAACATAAACAATGCCACCGGCATGGACGAAGAAACCCTTCACGGCCGTCTGACGACGGAGTGGAGTGCAGAAACCGCTCTCAAAGATTGTAAGCATTCTCTGGATTACTGTTCTCATGCCATATAACAAATCATTGTAGCGGTGGAGCCTCAACCAGCTCATGATCCTTTGCGCGGCGATGGGGCCTCACAACGTCTTAAGCTCGCGCCGGCATTGATGCACATTGAGAACATGTCATTGCAGAGCTTGACTAGACCCACTCGCGCCGTNGGCGTGACAGACCTCCGTGATGCTCTCGAGGGCCGCAGTAGCATGTCCAACCCTGCGCTGGTCAATGCCGCACCGTCTATCTCTACACTGGAGCATATATCGACGGTGCACGGTGACGCGACCTCGAACAGGCTGGTGCCCGTGCGTTCCAGGCCTGAGAAACCGAAGATCTCGGGAAATCCAAGCGAGGTACGAGATGTCCTTAACAAGCTCCGCATAGGAAAGCAAAGCGGAAACAACAACCTGCTTAAGGCGTCTTTCCCCGCTCTCCAGAGACGGGAATCTCAGTACGTGCTTCCCTGAAGTTGCGATCATCCACACTCATCTGCGATTGTTTAGTTCATCGACTCTTCTTCCACCTTACAAGTCATAACTGTCGACCACGTAATTGCATGCTTCCATTCTTAGGAGGACTCAATGGACCTTTGGGTATTTATTATGGACATCGTTACGGGAATTATTGCAGTGCTTGTTTGCCTAGGTGCAGGTATATAAATAGCGGTTACCCTCCTGCTCCGGCACGTCCTGTAGTCAGCATGGCCTTGCGTGCCTGCTCCTCTTTCTCTTTCCAATATGTTATCTCCGTCTGAGCCTTCGGATGTGCTGGTGCCTCACGGAAGCCGCGCTGGTTCACATAGCGTTAGTGTTAATTCATGCCATGTCCACGGAGCTGACAAGCTCACATTCAAGCCTTGCAGAAGCTCTTCGTAGAGCGCCGATCGCGTCTTCGCCCGTATGCGAGCATCGGTGAGTTTGTCTGTATGCGTCTCAACCAATTTCGTCAATTCCTGGCGCAAACGCAGTAAACTGTATTCGAGATTCAGCCAATATTCACGATAACGGTGATATGAGTCTTACTTGGAAAAGATCATAGTCTCTTCGGTCTGTTCTGTCAGAATAACGAAGGAGAGGAATATCTTTATATATCGTCGGCATATCTCGTTTGCAAAAGTCGTCAGCCGGGTTATTCGTGGCTGATTGTTGCAGAGACGTACCGACAAAACCAAGGTATCTGTTGTTGCAACTGCCCGCCGGAAGTAGCCACCGCCAGCGCCTTCGGCCAAATTTTTGTGAGCATCGATTTGATCCGTCATCGCTTTCTGGAATAGAGGCCACATCTGTAGCCGAAGGCCGAAAACGAAAGTCTCCAAAGGTGGGCATTCACGCTTTTGGATCTCGACCATGACCTCTTCCGTCAGGCGAATTATTGTCAGAAGCGGTATAACAGGAGGCAATGGCTCTAGCGAGGCTTTCACAAAATTCTGATGACCAGGAAATCAGTCGCGCGGATGAACTACAGCATGTCTACGCACTTGTGCGTGTTCAAGCGCAGGATCCATGATCTGCTTCCAGACAACATTTAACGATGAGACGCTGTCTTTATTCGCAGTGGCCCGTGTCCCGTTGGTACTGTAGACGCTGTCTGCCCGGTTCCTGGCTCGAGGTGTCAATGCGTCCACCTCAGTGCTTGATGCTGACAACGTGTCATCGGGATGGTCTGCAGAAAGTGATGTGCGAGGGAATGAGGTCGCCGTGGCCGACGGAGGCACGGGAGGAAGAGTTTCGGTTGCAAAAAACTTTGTGAGGAATGTGTATTCTGCTGTGCCGTTGTCCATCAGGACCAAAAGACAGGATCTCAGTAATGCTTCGACGTCTTGTGTCTGCAAGTAACGTTCAGAGTTGACGGTGGCACTGACGAAAGTCAGACATACATATGTCTTGTCGTCTGCCATGTATGTCAACGTCACACCAGGGCCTGCTATCCGAGCATAGCCCAGTCGTTCTATCTCAATCTCTGCGGACTTCTCCGGAGTGCTTGTTGCAGCAACAATGGTGTCTGCCTTCTCTATATTCCTCACCTGCGCCCGATTCATCACATATCGCACAAGAATTCATCATCGACTCACCTTGATCCAACCGAGACTTCTCATGTAGCGGCGGAAGCCCGTTTCGTAGTATGTCCGCGCTGCCCCAATATAAGCTTTCTGGACTTCTTGGGCTACGTTGGGAGCCTGACGCTGCAGAAATGCAAACAGTGGCCTGTATTTCAGAAATACAGACGTTTGCATCACTTGCATATTTGTTGTCATGCTGGTCTTTATAGGCTGCAGCAAGGCCATGAAAAAGGCACGCAACTTGGTCGCTGCCTATAGTTTCAATGAGTTTTAATAGATTTCGGAGCACATAGCCTTGAACATACAACAATGCGAAGACCTTCTGCTACTTCGCCCAAATCGCGTGCAGCTTTGACGCGAGAGCGAGCCTTCAAGACTTCAAGGCGGCATTCGAAATTCTCGACGGCCGGGATCCACGTCTCGTCGACACTTGTGTCAAGAATGATTGTCGCCATGGGGGGCGGGATGGTGAGGTCGGTGAGCAAGCTTGACAGAGGTTTCTCGATTTTCTGAAATAGCTGCAGCTAGCGAACAGTATGAACAGATCATCGACAACGTACCCTTCGACTCTTCAGCCTGGTCTCGATATCCTTGCTTCTGTCCTGGAGATCAGATATCTGTCCGGAGACAGCGGAAAGGTCCTTTTGAAAAGTTGATAGAAATGACTCCAGAGAATCCAAGAGGTTCACGCTGCTCTGCGCCTGCCGTTAGCCTGCAGCTTCATCTCACTATTGCAGGATGGACACACCTGAACTTGGTCATGAAGCTCCACAAATTCTCTAGCCCTTCCCCGAACTCCAATAAACCAGACGTTAACTCATTGGCGCGATGATGTACAAGAGTAAGATCTCACAAGACATGCTTTCTCCCTCTGATCGTGGGCGTGTGCCTTCATTGTCTGTGGTGTCCCCATGAGGGTAGTTTCAATATTCACGATGAAGGCTTACTTGAATCTGCGGAGTACATAATAATGCGATGTCGGTCCTCTGGTGCCATGCGGCGGTTACTGGGAGGCTCACTGCTAGTGGTATAGCAGTCAGAGTAAGGCACTAAGTCCAGCAGTAACCGGCGCTTGACGTCGACGCGCCCCGTAAGCGGATTTGGTCATCAGCTCTGGTGACCGTTTCTCGATGCACTATGACAAGCGAATCGACGCAGTGATTTGAAAATAAATATTTCCGAAAAATGCGATGTGGGCATGAAGTGAAGCAGAAAGTACATGCTCTATGTTACAACTGTCCAAAAGCATGCTGAAGGGAATAACTGGTCCGACTAGTGCCAGCTTCAGCGTTGGACTGGTATGCATGACTGGGAATGAATTCGAGACGTTGACTACGTAAAGCGGAGCCTACAGGGTCCAACTCGTCTTCGCTCTCGTACCCCAACGCGTCAAACTGATTCCAGTCGAACCCTGGTGGGTCAACTACGATATCATTCAACAATCCCACAAGTTCTGGATGCGACAGCTGCAGGTCGCGCAACCACCGCCGACTGACCATCCAGCTCGCAACGCCCTTAGGCGGCATATGGAACCCAGCTTTCGGTGGGCCCTCATTGCGGTCTTGTCGCGGCGCGCGCTTCGGCTTTAAGCCCTTCTCCACTTTATCATCTTCGTCCAGCATGCCGTAGTATCGGAGCATGCGAGTGCTTCTCCATGGTATCCCGCGGACCATCAACTTCTTGGCCTTCGGTTTCGAAGAGTCTGCCTCGACCTGCTCATCTTCCGACTCCTCAGAAGACATGCAGTCGATCTGCATTGCGCCGTTGAATGTAGCGTGTGTAAAGGCCTCTGTCTTCGCACGAACTTCTACGCGGCTGCGAAGCTTCTGTCAGATGCAGACTGCATGAGCTCTCGGTGTCTCGGTGTCACCGATTAGACCACTTACAAATTTCTTGCGACTGCTTCGCCGAGACCTCATCGCCTTGTTATCTTCCCTAGCCTTTAAAGCAGCAGCGGCTGAGGCGTCAATCTGCGTCTTGAATTTTTGTCGTAAGGTCGTGAAGGCCTGGTCGAATGTGGACTCCAGAGCGTTCTTGGCAAATTCCTTGGAGGGGACATGCTTATATAGCTTCTGATTCGCTTGAAGATCCGCTATAACACGAGCTTTCATTTCAGAATTATGCTTCGACTGCTTGACTGTCCGCTCCCAGTTGAAGCGGACAGGTTCGTCATCGCCTATTGTGAAACCGTCCAGATGGCTCGGAGGCAAGTCATCATCCGGGTCAACTTGCATGAGACGATATATGTGTTTCCGCATGGCGAGCTGTTTAACGTTATGCAGTTAGAAAATATCAACAGTATAGAGCAAGTATAATTACTTGGATCGTGTAAACACGTTTGTCATGGTTGTTCACCCGTTTCCTGGGCCTTTCAGCACCATTCTCCCCACTTTCATGGTCCTCCTCGTCGCTCGACACAGGTGTCCGTCTCTTCCTAGATCTGGAACGTGATAGAATAGGGTTTGAGCCAGAAGGAGAGGAAGCAACGACGTCGACGGCAGCCGACACGGAACGGACGGGTGAGATATGGTCGTCAAGAAATGTCGTGTCGGCCGCTGCACGCGTCTGACTCTGCCGGGCAGAGCTATTGATATTAGGCGGAGAGACGGCCATAGCAGGAGGCGAAGGTCCACTGCTGACAAGAAGAGGGGATTGTTGCAAAACGTTCGGACCCTGAGAATGAGACGGTGGCAACGCCGAGATGATACCACGAAGGCAAGCAATCTCCTGTCTCATCTCGGCCACCTGTGTTTCCATTGCCATGTGCCTGTGAGCATATTTGGCTTCAAGCTCCTGCTCCCATGCAAGTCTACGTCTGCGCTCGGTCTCGTGGGCTTCTTTCATTGCAGCCAAGGTACGGGCGAGATGCTGGATAACTTGTGCACCATCTGGCTTGGGTCTACGGCGAACGGTCAACACAGAGCCGGGGCCATTAAGTGATGAAAGGACCTAGGGGGTGGTAGAGGTGGTTCACAGATTGCATACTCTAACTCGCTACGATGCGGGACAAAGGTCGAATGTGATGCCTCCTGAGCAGTGATGTGCTCAACAGGTTGCACATGTTGTGCATACGGTAGTGTTCTTGTCCTTGAATAAGCAATATGGGGGTTCAGAGCATCTGAGAGTTCACTAGAGGGCATTTTATCATCCCATCGAGTCTGATAAGCGGTTAAAGGCAGTATGTACGCCACCGGCACAAGCACAGAGACTCGTTAGTAGAAGCTGCCAGAAGCCATATATGGAAGCGTTACGGTGTCTGTTTGTTTCTAAGGCTGTTGGGCAACAAGTCCAAACATTGTGCAAACAATCGAGACGCGTCAGCGACGCGCAAGCCAATTCAGACGCCACAGGCGGAAAGCCCTGTACACAACTTATCCTACACATTCAAATGGACGCAAGTTTCGAACGTATGTTGGCCCAGAGAGCGGCGGCTGGTCGGGATGATGGTTCTGCGTCTGTCCCGGACAAGTGAGCGTTCGTTATATGAAGCACTATAACAGCCATTGAGTTCGTATTATAGCGGCGAGGTCATCCATATCTCATCCCTGGCTCTTTTGAAGGTTGGGAGGACAGAAATGCGCATAGACCCGTGACTGACGTTCTCATTTCTACCAGATGTTGAAGCACGGACGCGCCGGCGTGCCGATGGAAGTTATGGGTCTCATGCTCGGAGAATTCGTAGACGAATATACTGTGCAAGTCATCGACGTTTTTGCCATGCCTCAATCCGGAACGACAGTATCCGTCGAATCCGTGGACCATGTGTTCCAGACCAAGATGCTTGAAATGTTGAAGCAGACTGGAAGGTTCGATTGAGTGCGCTGCGTCATGGTCCCGAATTAACATTGTCTATCAGGCCCGAGATGGTTGTGGGCTGGTACCACTCACATCCGGGATTCGGATGCTGGCTGTCGGCCGTCGATATCAATACGCAGCAGGTGCGTAGCGCCCCTGACTTCTACGCAGTTCCTCATGACGTTCCTATCTAGTCTTTCGAGCAATTGAATCCCCGCGCTGTCGCCGTTGTCGTGGACCCGATTCAGTCCGTCAAGGGGAAGGTTGTCATCGATGCGTTCCGCCTTATCAGTCCAACATCTATGCTGGCTGGCCAAGAACCGCGTCAGACGACGTCAAACATTGGGCACATCAATAAGCCGTCGATCCAGGCGCTCATCCACGGTCTCAATCGGAATTACTATTCGATAGCGGTGAACTATCGGAAAACAGAGCTGGAGCAAGCAATGTTGATGAATCTCCACAAGAGGAACTGGACGGAAGGGCTCAAGCTGCGCGATTTCAAGCAACACCGAGAAAGTAACGAGACGGCAATCAAAGTGCGTATCACACCCTTCAATTGAAATCTGTCTCATGACCTCATTTTTGTACCCCGTTCTCTCGCCGCAATTCAGTCCATGCTGTCGCTCTCAGAAGCATACAACAAATCAGTACAAGAAGAATCAACATTGACGCCGGAGCAGCTGAAGACACGGCATGTAGGCAAGCAAGATCCCAAACGGCATCTGGAAGAAGCAGTGGAGAAAGCTATGGGTGATCAGGTGGTGCAAAACCTCGGCACGATGCTGCTTGCGGAACTTTAGACTTGTCTCCTCTTGGGCCTGGACTTTGCTATTATTGTACACTTCTTAACTCCTTACGATTGTGGCACTGAATTTGATCCCGACCCTGTGTACCTTCTGTTACGCAGCTTGACAGACTTCGACTCTAAGTGCGTGCAGATCGCCGCGGTCACACACCGACAGACTGTGCATTCAGGGTTCAATCAAAGATAGCGGTGAGATAATGGGCGGCGAAAGAGTCCTGTCTTGTGGTTTGTCAATCCTGAAGGGGCGTCAAAGTCTAGTGCCGTGACGTCCACGGGTGCGAGCTTCGAAAGCTCGCAATACTGACCTCACGAGGCTGGTCTGACGCGGTTGCATGGTGCACTTCCCTTTGCTCACAGCAATCACCCAGCCGAAGACGGCTGGCCACTGCTTCACAGGCTCCGAAAGAGATGTGATCATGCGCCTGAACAAGGTTGCTAAATGAGCAAATGGATCAGCCATGTCTGGACGTGGCCCAGTTCTTTGCGCCGAAACAGTCGACTGGATCATCGGGGCCATTAGTGCTTCGGAAGAGTTCCAGGGTCCCTGCTCGGACCTTGGAGATGAGGAAGGCCATCACGACGTCGTTGGCCCATTCTTCGGTCACAATACATACCTTGAAGGTATTGACGCCAACTATTCAAAATGAAGAAGAAAAGCTAGAGAGCTTAAGCAGCGAAGAATCTCCATATTCTCTTGGCTGACATGGTATCTACCACCCTGTCACCGTTTATAAAGTGACATTCTGCTGAAGGTAGGCATGACACCCATCATCTTTGCTCTTCGTATTGCTTTTGTCAGTCTGCGTTGGCTGCGCCAGGTGAGGCCAGTCTGAGCTCTCCCGCGGACTTTGCCCATTTCCGAGACGAAGGCTGACAGCAACGTGGGGTTGGTAGCTTCGACTACAGGATCAATGCCCAGTTGGTGGAATGCGTCCTGCTTCCGCGCCTCGGCAGTCCCGGGCCCTAGCAGGGGGCGCTTGCGCATAGGGGCGAGGTAATCGCTCTCCAGAGGTACAATGGCTTGTGGTTTGATGAACTGGGTCAAGGGGTCAGCACCGTCATAGTAGCGAGTCTGTTCAAGGAGTGCGCACTGAAGCTGTTGACCGGAATGCCTTGAAACGCCCACGGTTTGGAAGATCACCGTTAACTACAATAACACGTCTGTCAACAACTATGCTGCCACAATGGATGGTAGAGGAGCGTTACCTGAAAACTCTGAAGAGTCGGAAGCCATTGCATTCTTCTTCTTCTCGACCACCTCAGCGTAGTCTTCGAAGTCGGAGGTGGCCTGGTTGAAATCACCCGCGACGTCGACATCACGGTCAAGTTCGCTCACGCGACCAGCCAATCTCGCGCTGGATGCATGTGCCCTTTGCACGGCAACTGGTGGGAGTGGGCGACGAGCCAGAGAGCGGAAGGAAGTGGCCAGGTGGAACATAGTGAAAACAGAAGCGCTGAACTTGCTTTGACTTGGGGCAGGAAAGCAAGTGAGCAGCTGGCGTGAGGGTCAACGATGAGTAGGACAAAGCAAAGGGCTAGAGGACTCACACGCTCAAAGCCTTAATGCTCTTCACTGGTGCTTGAAACGAAGGAGGAGCGTAGCGAGGTGGCGCGGGTCGCCGTGAGCGTCAGGTGCTGATGTGGACCCCGGGGCAGTCCGTGACGAGAGATGGGAGAAATGGAGGATCTGCCAGAGAGAAATAATAAAGGAAGAGTCGGCAGGGGAAACGAGGCGAATGATGGGGGAAGATAGACGCAAGCTGAGCTACGAAAAAGGTGAAGAGGCCCACAATTCAGTGGGAATTTCGGGAAGGCGCCGACTGTCGCCAAGCGTCACCCGTCCTTTCATATCCTCTCGCTCCCTCTCTCTTCCACCCTCCATCCTCACCGCCCCCCCTCCGACTTTTCATCTCCCATGTGCTCTTAACCATTTATCTTCGTGCGATTATTATCGTTCGCTCTATCGTACTCGTATCTTGCGTTGGCCTGCCTCCTGGACCCCCGTTGTCATCATTTAATTCCGGCCTGCAAGCAGTCCAATCCCAACCACTCATCCCTTCCACCTCCCTCCATGTCCGACTCGGGCGCACAGCGTCGACAGCCCCCAAGCCCTCTTGTTTTCTCCCCAGAATCAGTGCTACCACCCGTCGTCGCTCCCTCCGTCAGTTCCAGCAGTAACCATGGCTCCGGGTCCAACACTGTCTCGATGCCCTTCGTCAGGCGCCACGTAACGAGGCGCCTCAAGGCTGCGAAGCTCGACTGCGACAAGGAGCTCCAGCGCGTCACCAATTCTATCACTGCTTTCTTCGAGGAGAGACTGCGGGAAGGTGAGCAGGAGCGCGAGCAGGAACGTGAACACCGCGAGCAAGACCGTACTCTGCGTGACCGGGCTCGGGATCGAGAAGGCGAGGCGACGGACACGGAGGCCCTTCACGAAGCCTTCATCTTGCAACAAGCTGAAGCCAAATCCTTTATCCAGTCTGACGATGCCAGCTCTGATGGCGGGTATGAGGCAGAGATGGAGGGGCATCATTCTCGTCAACGTGCGTCCCTCGACGAAAGCCCTTCCCAAGGCGTCTCTCTGACTCACCGGCCGTCATTACCTGGACTTACAGCCTCAACGACATCCTCCAGCCCAGCTCCGTTACGTAGGCAGGCGACCATCTCATGGGACAAGGCGCCCACTGTTTCAGGAGCCTCTAGCCCTGCAACTGGATCAGCGCCGAGTCCTGAATTGAGTACCAGCCCACGGAAGCGGGATAATGGCTCTGGCACTTCGGCTTGGGGTACTGGCGGGATTGCTTCTCGTCGGCTATCTCGCTCCATTCACATTCCCATGCGTCCGTCTCGATCCGCACAGAGCTCTCGCTCCACTTCACGTTCACGCTCCCCGCTCCCCCCGACGACACACTCGAGTTTCTCCGAGTCGTTGGCCAATGTAGCTCCTCGCGACAATCGTCGATCCTCCCGCATACTCATTGACGATCCTGTCGACCCTATCATGACGAACCTGTACGAACTCATCTCTGTCGCAACGGATGTGACCGAGATGACGCTTGCGCAGCTGACCGCACAGCCCAAGATTTGCGAGTCTATCGTCCAGAGGGTGCAGGACATTGGGAAGGCTTGGGACGACCACCCGGATTGGCACGGACGGAACTGGTATGTCCAGGTCCTGCTTGCCGTGGCCAGTCTGAGTCGAGTCGTTGAGTGGTGGGAGGCCGAGAAGCAGTTTTGGAATTTTGACGACAATGACGATGAACAGGAGGAGCCACTACTGTTTGTGATGAAGCCCGCGGACGAGCTGATCCCACCGCCGGCGCCCACACCACGGCTCTCGGCTGAGGATGAGAGCAGGTTGCGCATGTCGCGGTCGACCAGTCAGGGCAAGAAGTCGAGGGATGACGCAGCAAGAGAATCATCCATGACGCTCGCACCTCCAGAGCCGTCCAGGGCGAGCTCATCTAGGACATTGGATATCGCCGAGTCTGCGCGGGTCCTGGCGACGGAGCGTTTACGGCTACAGGCCGAAACGGCCCAGAATCGCAACATCGTTTTAGAATTGAGTCTAGACGGAGATCATCTTACATGGGTCAATTACGCTTGGAATATAGTTGTCGGGTGAGTAGCATTCCTGAACGTCGAAAACAATGTGCTGACGGTTGGACTGCAGGTCTGATCCGGATGAATTACAGGGAACGAGTCTATCGGCACTCCTCGCTCCTCAAGACGCGAACGTCTTTCGTGAAGCTACGCAGCGGTTACAGGATGATGATTCGCATACCGTGGAGGTCCGCTTCCACCTTCAAGTCATACCCGAAGACGAGAGAGATCCCGACAATCTTTACCAATTCATGGAGGCGAAAGGCATGCTCATGATTCGAGAGGACGGCCAGCCTTCCCATACCATGTGGGTGATCAAGCCTATCGGACAGCCGGAGTACATACAGCCCTCACCTCACATCTTGGTCGAGGCCGACGAAGGTGAAGTGGGCGAAGAACCATCGTACACGGAGGTGGGCGACCGTAGCTTTGACGAGCGTGTTGAAGAACCAGCGACGCCACTACCGTTCCCGCGCCCGATCAACATGAACCCGATTCTCTGCCGCATCTGCGAGAACAACATCCCGCAATGGTATTTCGAGAAGCATAACGAGACATGCAGCGAGACGCATCGCTTGGAGGCGGAGATTGGGGAATGCAACGAGTCGATTGCGGAGCTGCGAAGTGCGATTCGCGATCTGACTGCCGCGTTGGATCGTTCGTCACCAGCGCCCAATCCTGAATACCGTGGGATGCCGGTAATGTCTCCTTCGACCTCACCAGGGTTATCTTCACCTTTGCACATCTTCCGTCTTGGCAAGATGCAGCGCTTTGGCGTCAAGAAGATGCAACGCCGGATGCTGGAGCACTTGGAGGAAATTATTCAGGTGGCTTCGGAGGTTTCAGTGCCCGCCCTCAAGGAGGAGGAGGCAAAGGAGCCTATCGAACGCCAGCGACTTTTGTCTCCCAGCTCTGAGCGCAAGATCACGCAGATTCGCAGCTGGACGAAGCCAACAATTCAAGATGGCGCGCTTAGCCAGCTCGTGCAAGATGCAGAGCGTGTAATGCGACAGAAGATTGACACTGTCGTGCGTTTGCAGAACACCATTCGGTATTCTGAGAAAGTTCGACAGGAGTGGGAAGAGCGAGTGGCGGATGCGTTGGATGGTGATGATTGCGACGACGACGCTGAGCATAGCGGAGGTGAGGATTGCGAAGGCTCCATGGATTCACATTCAAGTACCACTTCCGAGTATGCGTTCAGTGGGAGTGGACCGTCTGCTGATCCGACCCCTGTCGCTTCGGCCTCTCCCATTCCGCTTGTGTCGACCAGAGAGAACAGTTCGTCCGTGTCACCTGTGTCAATGCCGCCTCCGCCGCCACCTCCACCGACCTATCCTTGGCAACCCATGCAAACGCGATCCACTACTCCTTCCTCTGTTTCTTCCCCACTGGCTTTGGCTGCGCCCATTGTCGCCTCTCCTCATTCTGACGAGAATCCGCCTCCCATGGACCTCAATGACAGCATTGGACGGACCATTCGTGCCCGTCACTCCTCACAGAACTTGGAGCCCAGACTCATGGTGACACCACCTCTCTCGCCCCTTGTTACCCCGCTGGATGCTCCCACTGCACGAAAGTCTCAACGTCGACATTCCACTATCCATCCCGTGTTGAGCACGTCTACGGTTGTTTCCGTCCCCGGTGGCCCGCTGTCTCCTCGCCTTCCTTCGGCCGCGCCTCCGCCACGGACAGCAGCAACGTCGATTAAGGACTTCGAGATCATCAAGCCCATTAGCAAAGGCGCTTTCGGCTCCGTCTTCTTGGCCAAGAAGAAGGCGACGGGCGATTACTTCGCAATCAAGGTCTTGAAGAAAGCTGACATGATTGCGAAGAACCAGATCACCAATGTGAAGGCGGAGCGCATGATCTTGATGAAGCAGGCAGAGTCCCCGTTCGTAGCTAAGCTCTTCTTTACGTTCCAGAGCAAGGAGAACCTTTATCTTGTCATGGAGTATCTCAACGGAGGTGACTGTGCGGCGTTGATCAAGACGCTGGGCGCGCTTCCGGAAGAGTGGACGAAGCAATATATCGCGGAAGTGGTCCTCGGCCTCGAGTACCTCCATCAACGTGGTATTGTCCATCGGTATGCAGACTTTCTCTCTCGTTGTTATCGCTATTTCATGACCATCTTTGCAGTGATCTGAAGCCTGACAACTTGCTCATCGACCAGCATGGGCACCTTAAGTTGACAGATTTCGGATTGAGCAGAATTGGTCTGTTGGGACGTCAGACGCGAGAGGGACAGATGCTGTCGCAGCCTCAGCCTGAGCGAGGCATACGGTCACGAACACGCAACAGCCCTCGCTCACGGCCTCCGTCAATCGACTCGGCATACCTGTCCTCTCCTCTGATTCCTATCGAGCTCTTGGGTGGAGGTTCGTATTTCAATCAGCAGCCCGCCCCGATTTACAGGCATGGAGCTCCCTCATACCTATCATCCACAGACGACGTCAGCGAATCCAGCGGTTCCGATTCGATCCCGCCCTTTTTCTCGCGCAGACCGGGTGGCCAGTCCAACGACAGTCCGCTGCAGTCCTTCGCGAGTGAACTCACGAATGACCTGCGTTCGCACTCTACGCCTGGCAGTGGGACGCCGCCCGGCGAGCAGAAATTCGTCGGGACTCCGGACTATCTGGCTCCTGAGACTATTCTCGGTCTGCGTGGTGATGACGCCGCGGTCGATTGGGTGAGTGCTTGTCAATTGCCATGTTAATGACAAATTCTGATCTGATACCACAGTGGGCTCTCGGTGTCATCACATACGAGTTCCTGTACGGACTCCCTCCGTTTCACGACGAGACGCCTGAGAAAGTCTTCGAGAACATATTGTCTGGTCATATCGAATGGCTGGATGAGTATGTCGACCATTCTCCGGAAGCCCGCGACTTCATGGAGCGCCTGATGACTCTGGATCCGAGCCGGCGTCTTGGTGCCAATGGTGCTGGGGAGGTGAAGTCTCATCCGTTCTTCGCGGGAATTGAGTGGGACAAGGTGACCAGTACAGAAGCGGCGTTCATCCCTCAGGTGACCGATCCCGAGTCGACGGACTACTTCGACCCGCGAGGCGCAATTCTGCAGCTCTTCGAGGATGACCCGGTACCCACAGCTGCGCACAGCACCGCAGAGCATCCTCACCTTGGTCTGGCTATACCGCATTCCGAGGCTGTCAACGTGCCGAGGGGCAATCGCGAGAACGTCACGCCTGCGGATGAGGATTTCGGGACGTTCAGTTTCAAGAACCTGCCGGTGCTGAAGCAGGCGAACGACGACATGATTCGCAAGCTGAGGACTGATCAGATGGCGCCCATTAGCCACACTTTGTCCGAGCCGACAGCATCGCACACGCGGAAACGGAGCATTTCCACAAGGCAGAAAAGGACGCCCACAAACGTCGTGACCTCCTTTGACAGCAAGTCGGCCACCACTAATCCTCCGTCCCCTGCTACGTCCACTTCTTCCATCGCATCCTCTCCCTCCCGCGGCAGCATACCTCCTTCCACCCCTGGCAGTGCAGTCAGCCACATACGCAAACCCTCTGAGTATGGGGCGGTCGAGCGCTTTAAACTGAACAACATGGATATCGATGGCAACCGTCGCAATTCGCTGCCCAGTCGGCTGCGGACCGCGTCGGTTTCGTCGAGTATGGGCGAGGGATCTGTTTCAGATGCATGGCCTCCGTCCATCGGCCATGCGTCCAGCCACTTCGACGCGAACACCCCGCCTTCATCAGTCGCGTCGATCGACCTCAAGCGCGGTCCCGACCCGAACGACCGCGCGGTCACCTGCCTGCTGGCGGAGGACAATCCCATCACTGCGAAGATAATCGAAACTCTGTTGATTCGGCTGGGTTGTCGGTGTGTCGTCGTGGCTGATGGGTCGGAGGCGATTAGCGTTGCCATGGGCGACATCAGTGAGTGCCTTTGTTTCGATCGTCGAGTGACGTGGCTGACATTGCTTGTGAAGAATTTGATTGCATCCTGATGGATCTGCACATGCCTGTTGGTGAGTAATGCGCTTATTGTTGGCTTGTGAGGATCGCGCTGACAGATTGTGTAGTCGATGGGGAGAGCGCTGCACGCTACATCAAAAGTACGAATAACAAGAACACGACGACGCCCATTATCGCCGTCAGTGCCTATTGCGGAACCGACACGAATCAACCCAGCAGCCTGTTCGCTGCATCGCTCGCGAAGCCACTGCAGAAGGCGGACTTGGTGGCTGCGATGCGTTCGCTGGGATTCAAGACCTCGACCGCCCCCGAGGCTCCGTCTGCACATGGGACCGCGAAAACCATCAGCGCTCGATGACACGTTTCTTATGATAATGACATTCATTCGTTTTCACTTCATTTTCTTTTACTCAGTGTTTTCGTTGCTGTTCACGTCGGTTGACTACTCATCATTCCCGCATCTGCTCTCACACTATGACCTCTTTCATATCAGCATTCAGACATCTTCCATCGCATATCCAAACCTCGTCACTCGCATCTCCTTCGTTGCATTTTATTTCCTTTTGCATTGTACGTTAGAGTTATAGGAGACATTTAGTACAGGCGTTCATTCGCCTTGTACATTGACATTGTTTGCTCCTTGGAGCCCTCTCACATATTGAGTGACATGAGTGAAGCAATTGCAAGCGCAAGCGCGTGCTCGATTGAACTGCAGCAAGGACGCAGCAGTGCGGGAAGCAGCAACGCGCAGCGCCCACTTCGGCAGGTTGCTGTTCGGAACACATTCGGGGGTGCAAATGCCCGAGGATTTAGCGGAAAAGCAGGCCAAATGCGCGCGATATGGGGATATTGCGCCAGATTTCGGGAATGTTAGTCAAAGGTAGGCCGAAAAGGGAAGTGGGCGCTGAGTGCGAGCCATATGATCGCAGTGCACGCTATGCCGCCGTGAACGAGCTCCATCTGGGGCTCTCCCCATCGCCCTCGTCGCCCTCATGGCTGCTCCCTCAAGTTGGTCCTATCCCTTCCCGCCACCCGCCACACCCCGCCGAGGCGCACCCTATCGCTCGTCCACAGCCAGCCCCGGCATGTCTTACTATGGGCCTCAGCCACCAATGCATTCACAATCCCCGCCTACCATCCCTGCTGGTCTGATCCCAGGTCATCCACAGCGTACCCAGAGCACGGGTCCACACATGGACGGCTTGTTCTTCATGCAGTCGCCTCAGAACTACTCCAAGTCTGCGAACGGCTCACCGCGCCCACAGCCGACCCCACCGTCCATCCTCGTTCCTCTGAAGCGCTCCGCCGAGCCTGCTGCTGCGTCTCCCCCTCCCCTTCCGCAGAAACCTCCCTATCTTCGTCGCGTTTCGTCTGCCTCACCCCTTCCCCCGCTTCCTCCCAAGCCCTTCGCGTCCGTTTCTCCCACAAACTCCGCACCCCGCTTGTCTTTGTATCCGCAGGCCATCCCAGGTCCCGTTGCATTTCCGCAACCGATCACCATCCCTGAGGAGAAGCCCCCGCTGTCATCTCCACAGAAGATCAGCGAGGATGAAGAATTTGAGCGTGCGTTGCGCTTGTCTGCGCGAGAGGAGAACCAGCGGAAGAACCAGCTGCATTCGCAAGAGGAGGAGGAAATTGCCCGAGCTCTTGAAGAATCAATGACCCTGGACGGGCCGCCGCCCAACTTCACAGGCCCACCAATGGCATCGACTTCATCCTTCGCGTCAACATCTCAGCGGCCAGATTCAATGTTTGACTTCTCCTCATTGGCACCCTCATCGCACTCAGCTCCCGCCCGACCCCATTTATCATCACCCTCGCGTGAATATGGCAGTGACAGTTTCATGTCGTTAGAGTCTGCGCGGTCGACTCAGACTCAATTGTTGGAAGACGAAGCGTTTGCACGTCGCCTGGCAATAGACGACGACCAAACGCCGCCGACAACCGACCATCGTGCACAAGAGCCGGAGGCTTCGACTTCCCAGGCGCCAAATTCACTCTACTCTGATGTGGTCAATTCATACACAGGTATTTACATCTCCAGGTTTCTGCAAACTGGTTGTATCCATTGCTCACTGCACTGCCAGCATCAGCTCCAAATCTCTCTCCGAGGACAGGGCGAGGTAGCATCTCGGCGTCTTCAACATCTAGCCATGAGGCTCCAACGAACCAACGGTTACAGCATGAAGTCGCCCCCTTGCGACGTGTCTCCAGCGCTGATCAGGCGTTCGTGACTACGTCTGACCTGTCACAAACTCTTGCACCTGGCCCCCGCCTAAACCCAATGTCTGCTTCAACATCTGCGATTCTCGAGGATGATGAAGAAGGTGATTCACGGCCAGCCGCATGGAATTCAAAGACACCCAACCAGTATGTGGAGCCTGAATTATTGCACGGTATTTGTGAGTAGTATCGCCCTGTCGGTCATTCAGTTCTGTGAATTTATTCGCTCGCAGCGTTTGGCTTCCAGGCGCCGCCGATTGGTGTGCAGCCGGTAATCATGACGGATCCCGTGCCCAACGTGATCTCGCTGCCTTACGGAAGGTGTCCCCCCATGCACATACAGGCCCCAAGCTGGCGACATTTAGTGAAGCTGATGGCGAAGCTCAGCGCGACGCGAATAGAGCCTGAAATTGAGGCGATGGCAGTGACGAGGACGGACTTGAAGCTACGAACTGTCGTTCAGTTTGTCAAGGTCAGCGGGCGCTCGTTTCCTCGGTACGGGTGCACTAACATCGCCTCAGGTTCACCATTCTGCATCCGAATGGCGGACGGTGCTGTACCTGGCCATCGACCATCCCGTCCCTCCAGGACATCCGCACACGCACAAATACACGAACGGCGACGTCAGCCAGCTGCCCTTCTCGTACTCACTATCTGGGCTGCCTGCGCTGCTACGTGACGGCTCAGACGGCCCGATGGCAAAGTACTACACCATCCCGCCGACGGCATCAACGCCGTTGCCAAGCCTACCGATCAGCCTGTCGAACATGGCCATGTACCTGACGTCCGCCCTGGAGGACTCGCGCAAGGCGCTGAACGACAGCTCGAGCGGCATGCGCAAGCTCGCGAAGATGGTCGACCAGTTCTACCCGGACGACCACGCGACGTCGGCGGTCATCGGCGGCGATGGCAGCGAGCGCCCCGGGAGCCGCAGTCTGTTTGGACGGCTCGTGCGTCGCGGGAATAAGAGCAAGGACCACCGCGGGGGCAATGCGGACAGGTATGAGCTCGTCACGCCCTTCGTGCCTGACGAGTGGGGCTAGATGCGGCGCGGCGGGCTGTATCTGCTTTCTCGCGGCCATGGACCATGGTAGAAGACGATAGTGATCAACATACGCGGCGCCTGGCGCGCTGCGTAGGCGCCGTATGCAGGCGTTTCTGCCGCGGCGTGTCGCACGGGGAGGATTCACGATCGATCTATTTGTCGGCTGGTTGTTGCTTGTATCACGGCATGCTTGGTACGTGTATCGTCTGGACCGTATTGCAATGTATCCTAGCTATTGCTCTAATAACATCCTATACCACACGGAACTTTCTCTCTCCGCCAACTTCTCGGCGACGGACCGGATCAGCGGTCGTTGATTGACTTGCCCGCCCGCCTGAAGGCTGGGAGAGTTTATCCATTCTGCAATCGGAGCGGTCTCGGTGAGCCTCGGTGACGGGATCGTCTCCGTTCTGTGTGGAGTAATAATACGTGTAAGGTGCGTATCGCAGACAATGCTATTGGTGCCCGCGCGACAGATCATAGAATCAAAGTGTATGGTGTAAAAGGCATGTAGATACTGACGTTTGGTACGTATGTCGAAGCCCATACAATCCAGGTGAGATCAGTGGTTGAAGGGCTATGACCCAGGCACATTACCCCACGTTCCTAGCCGAGCAGTTAGGTGGACATGTCTGCGCTTTCTGATGCCCTCAAAGTCCGAGTTGTGCAAGAGGTCGACGGCATGACAGGCTTGGCGTCCGTTGCGGCAAAAGATCGGAGTTATTTTTTGCGTTGGCCACTGCGGGCGGAATGTCAACGGAATGCACGTCGCAATCTCTGGATCTATGGCGTTCGATCGTTCAGGCTGCTGGATGCATGCTGCGATGACGTCCGTCATTCGCCCGGTTGCGAATGTCGTGGCTTGTTCGTGTCGTGGCCTGCATCGTTCGGGATAGCATCAGTCGATCGTCNGATNGCACACCCTTTAGCAATTGAAATATGCGGTCTCCGGCAGACACTGTTGTAAATGAGACCATATTGCAACTCGGACCACGATGCAGGCATCTGACTTGGATACAGATGGACTCAGCTGGACCATGTCTGGGCATGGCACGGTAGTAGGCATTAACGTTTCAGGCGCCTAGCGGTCGTGCCATTCGGGTGGGATTAGGCCCAGCGGTATACCGCGTGCGTCTACATGGGCGGGATGGTGGCTGAACATTGGCTATATCCGACGCCCGATGCCTCGAAGGTGCCATGTTTCTCATACGGACACGGTCTCTCAGCATCGATGAGGCAAAGAATGAGAGGAGAAGGGACCGAGAGGGCGGCTGGCGCCGAGAAGGGGGCGGACAGTGGGCGGACCGGGCGGGTATGGGCATCGGCCCCAACAAATTTCGCATCTTATCTGATAACATAAGCATCCCCTGGGCTGCAGGACGGAGTACGTGAGATGACCCGTAGGTGTATATTTTGCCATGCGTTCCTCCTTTCGCTAACCCTCCACGGCACCATGAATCGTCTACGCAGTCTAGCTGCCATCCTGCTCGGCCCAGCAGAGGTCGACATGGAGGAGTCTGTCGCCGCGCTCGAGGCCGCCGGTGTCCCTGTCTCCTTTGCTGACTGCCGGAACTGCCCCCACCCCTGCGAGGAGCCAGGTGAGCCCACACGTCTTCACACTCCGTCGCAGCTTCATGTCGCACGCAGGCCACGAAGAGTACCCGCAGAAGATCGCGTCGATGATAGACATGTCGTCGGAGATGCTGGGATCCGTGAAGCCGTATCGCAGACAGGTCGGTCTTTGTCACTGTGGCTGTCAGCGCCGCCACCTTAGAACGTTTTATCTGATAATGCGCCGGCGCTCGTCGCAGGTCGTCATCTCCACGGGCAAGTCGGACTGGGCACGCTCCGTCACCGACGAGAAGGACTCCCTCGCCGCGCACCTCCAAGCCGTCGAGGCTGCCACGCCGAGCATCACCCCCGACAACACTGAGCCCGGCACCCCCGACAGCCAGCTCCCCAGCGGCAAGCCTATACGTACACCCATGGCGGGCATATTCAAGGACTCGGCGGCATGGACGGTATCGATCCTGAATGGCAGCCACGACACGCTCTCCCGCTCGCATGCCCACGACAAGGAAACGGTCCTCGTGTTCCCCGACTACAAGGTCGTGCTGGATGTTCCCCGGTCCCCAGAAGGCGCGCGGGAGCTCTGGGAAAACTCGGTCAACCCTGCCGTACCACGCATGGGATCCCTGGCCAAATCGTCTGTCAAGTCATGGATCATACCATATTCGTGTGTGATCCTGATCTGTAAGCCCGCTCCCAAGCAATCTGATAGTTCCCTCGTATCTGATACACGCTGCGCTGCCACGGTCCTGCAGGCTCCCATAGACGGCGCGACGTTCGTTGTGCAGTGGTAGCGCCAAAGTTGGAACGAGGTGTGTGTTCTCAGTCAGCCACCATATAGCGCAATCAGATACGCCCCGCACGATGCCGAGCGCTAATACCCCCACTAGCATTCTCCGAAACACTAGAGCGCGAAGGATGGGACGTGCACACGCATCTGGACGACCCCACGGGGCCGCCACTCGAGGACTTTAATGACTCCGAGGAAGAGAAGGACGCGGAAATGACGCGCCGCCTGCAGGAGCTCGACGACCACCTGCCGAAGCGCGCGCTCATCCTCAAGACGTCGCATATTGGCGGGCATCGATATGCGGGGAACATCATCGTGAGTTCGCCCGATGTCCGCGCGGCCGCACGCATGCTCACATTCGCTTGTGCGGTCCTAGATCTATATGCCCCAGGGCGCGGGCGTGTGGTACGGCCGCGTGTCGACACATGAGGTCGAGCCCATCGTCCACGCCACCATTCTCGACGGTCGCATTCTCCCGCCCCTGCTGCGTGGGGGCGTCAACCTCGAACGGCCAGACTGCAAACGGCTCAACGACTGGTAGCATCTGTGCCCACGCTTCCTCTTCTCTCCCAGGGTTACCCTTCCGCTCATTGTATCCGATACCGCAAGACACGTTTAGTACACACCCCTAATCTATCTCTCAGATTTATTCGGCACTGACTTCGCATTTATTTACGTTTCCATGGCTGGACTGTCGTCATTACACCCGTACATTCAAAATTTCCTGTAATTACTACATCGCATGCCTATTGTAGGAAGCCACCGAGCTATCAGAACAATCTCCGTTAAAAGACACCTCGCAACATTAATCGCACGCATATGCATTGGAGACCGGATACTGTCTGGATGAGGGGAAACTGGATTGGTTGGTAACGGGTGAGTGTGATGTGCCGCATGTACTCGTACAGGGACGGGGCCGGTCGGGGAGTGATAGTACAGGGACACAGATAGTGTGAGAAACAAATGCAGCGGACAGCGCGCGGGCGTCCATCCAGGCAAAATGCATGAGAACTTGATGAGAACACTTAGCAATGTATGTCACAATGAATGCACGGGAGACCGAGCCGGATGCTTGAGGACCGGAGCGATGGCCCAGTCTGGTCACATATTTATATCTTCATCGAACCCGTCAACGTAGTTTCGTCTTGCGTACCGCCCGGCGAACGTGCCGTCGTCCTCGGCCTCGTCCTCCGTCGTCGGCTCTTGCACCTCCTCGTCGTCCACGGCCGGGTCGTCATCCTGCTCCTCAAGCCGCCCGACGGCCTGTGTAATCAGACTCTCGCCCTCGCCCGAGAACGTGAACCCACGGAAGTGCTCCTGCACGCTGCTCGTTAGTGGAGGGCTCCCTGTGGTGTCACGCCCACGGCGCTTCTTGGCGATGGTGATGCCTTGCGAGCCCGGCGAGTGCTGATGGATCGGGCCTTGGCGATCGCTGCCCAGGGGCCCGTTGGGCGCGTAAATCGTGCCGTTGACGGACTGCGAGACCCAGTCGCCCGACGGATTGTTGTCGTCGAGATCTATCTGGTTCGCGTGGTGCTCGGCGATGTCCGCCGAGGTGAATTCCGGGTCGAAGTTCGCGGTCGACTCATCCGACTCGACGACGGGCTTAAACGGCGGTGGGACTTGTTTGGATGCGAGGGCTTCCCAGTCGATGTGTTTGAAAAATGCGTGCTCCTTCAATTCTTCGGCATCCCGCTGGGCGCCTAGCCGATGCTTTGGGTTGCGGTTTAGCAACTAGTGCAGATCAGGGTCAGCGACCAATTACGACGCAATCAAAAGGTGGGGAAAACGCCGTATGGAAGATGAACTAACCCCTTTGACAAACTGCTTTCCGTCCTCCCCAATGACGCCCTTCGGGAATCTAATCTTCCCGAAGCAAATGTTCTTGTACATCTGCTGTGTGTCCTCGGCATAGAACGGACTCCAGCCGCAACACATCTCGAACAGCAGCACGCCCAAAGACCAGAAGTCCACGAGTTTGCTGTATCCGTGCTCGTCGAGCAGCACTTCCGGCGCAAGATACTCCGTCGTGCCGCAGAATGTGTTGGTCAGCTCGTCTGACCTAAGATCCGGTTTTGAGAGACCAAAATCGCAAAGCGCGACGTGACCCGTCGCATCGAGGAGGATGTTCTCCGGTTTCAGATCCCTACGGGGATATCGGATCTCACGTCAGCACACACACAGCAAAACAGCCAACGGAACTCACCGGTAGACAATGTCATACTTGTGTAGATGCTCTAACGCAAGTACAAGCTCCGCGATATAGAACCTCGCCCGTTCCTCGCTGAACCGCGTCTCCTTCTGCAAATGCCAGAAGAGCTCGCCACCGCTCTTGAAGTCCGTGACGAGGTACAGATCCAAATCTGTCTGGAAGCTGAACTTCAGTCCGACAAGGAAGGGCGAGGTCAGCGAGCGCTGCAGGATTTTGCGTTCCCCGATAGTATGCGCGACCTCCTTTTTCGCGATAATCTCCTTCTTGGAGAGGACCTTCATCGCATATATTCGCTTCGTGTCCTTTTTCCGCACCTGGAACACGCGGCCAAACGTCCCCCGGCCAATGAGCTTGAGGAACTCGAAATCTCGCGGGGTCAAGGCACGCTTGGACTGACGACGGGCGGCAGGTCAGAACCGAATGGAGAAGACAGAATACACGTAAATGGGGATCATGTGATGCAGAGGATAGACAGTGCCGCACCTTGTACTGCTCGAAAGTAATCTGGATGCGGATTTCACCGGTGACAGCTTCACTTTCGAGCGGGTTGAGCCTGGAGGAAAAGATGCCGGGGCAAAGTGGGGTCAGATCATGCATGTTCCATATTCCCGCGGACCAGGCGGAGGATGAGTGATGGCACTCACTTGTACCATTGATCTACAGTGTGATCATGAATAAGGACAGGCTTGAACTGAACGTTCCCCAGGAAGTGGTGCTCCGACGGTGAGCGGTCGTAGATGTTGAAGGCGATAGTAGATTGGTCGGAGGTCACGTCGCTGTGAAGAGCATCGACAAGATCAGATGGGAAAAGGGCTGAACGCAGATATGCACTCACAAGGACACCTCGTGTTTCCACACGGGGTTGTGTGCGGACATGCGTCCACCTAGGAGCCCGATGGGAGTCTGGTTTCCCGAAGGCTTGGGGACCGAGAGGGACGACTTGCTAGAGCTTGACCCGGAAGAGGACGGGGTGGAGGTGCTGGTGCCCCTAGCCCGCAGAGCAGCATCCTGTGCTGCGGCTTTGCTCCCAATAGCCCCCAGGGCATTGATCGCAACAGAGGACGGTGCGCGCGAGATCGCGACGCCCTTGACCTCCTTATCTGACTCAGCTATAGGGTCCCGACTGACGAATTCGTTCTGCTCGAAGACGACGACGACGTATGGACGAGAGTGGATGGAAGGGACGTTGAGTCCGCGGGCGGAAATGAGTTTGACATGGATCTGGCCCTTGGAGATACCAGAGGTGGGTCCAGGGGTGGAAGCTGAGGTTGACCCGCGGGTCGACTTGGGCGTGGAAGTGGAACCTGAGGGCGACTTTGCGTCTGCGGGGCGCGATACGGTTGGGGGGGCAAGAGAAGAGCGTTTCGACGGCGGGAGCTGCATATTGAAGTCGGGCGCATGAAGAGAGAGAGACGTGGTTGGGAGACCTTGAGTGTTACCTCCGAGCGAAGGCGATATCTGACCCAGAGGGGTTGCGTCGCCGGGTGCGGTGGCGGGAGGTTGAGCGTGAGTGGTGAGGAGGTGGTGGTGAGGAGGGTTGTGCTGAGGCTGAGGCTGAGGCTGGGGAGCGGTAGAGGGGCTATGAGTCTGGGCCCCGCCAGGCAGGCTGTCTTCAAACGGGTTACGTTCTCTCTGTCCATTTACGGCCGACGCTTTCGGCGTCAGCTGCTCGCCAAACGACGATGGCCAGAGCTTGATCATGGCGGGCACGGCGACGATGTCAAACGGTAGAGGAGAGAATTCAAGATTTGGAGCAACCCAGACTTCGTTTTCGTCATGCGCTCTTTATGAGGAAACCTAGGGACCTGACACTGCTTAGCTCCACAAGTACTGCCCTCGCAGTAGTCGAGACCTCCGTACACACTACTCCTGCCGATCCCCCGCCTCCGCCAGCGACCGCATCTCCGCCTCTGCCCGCAGACGATCTCGTCCGAACTGCATCGCCTGCATTGTCGCCCCAATCAGCAAGCCTAGAACACCCGTCCGATACGCTGCTTTCAGCGGCAACCGGTCTGTCCCACCCGCCGTGTCAGCATCGCTCTGCAACGTCCCAGATCGTTCACTCACAGACGCCCGCAAACAACGCCGCCGTCCCTAACCCTGCCCCAATCTCGCTCACGTTCTCCCACCCCATGCGTTTCAGGCCTTCCTCGAACGTGACCCATCCGAGCGCCGTGATGCCCAGCCTCGCGCCGTCGGATCCTGCGCCGCTCAAGCCCGCGAGTATCATCTTGTAGTTTTTCGTCTTGTTGTAGAAGTACCACCCCTTCACCGTCTTCGGTGGCCGGTGTGCATTCTCCGCAAGGAACCGCAGACCTGCTGCTCGCGAGCCTCGCACGAGACCGATTGCCGTCCCCAGTGCCATGGCACCGCCCGGCAGGATGTAGAATCTGGAGGGGATGTCTACATGAATCGAATAAGGTGCGTTCGGATCCCGGGTCGCGCTCCCAATGGTGGCACTTGACATAGTGAGTGTGCAGTGCCAGGCCTATCGACGGCTCGGAGATGCCTTGCAGACTTCGAACGCGCCGGTACGTCAAACCTTAACCTATTCTCCATGTCTTGGAGAAAGTTGACTCCATGCCAATTCAATGATATAGTTTCTAGCCAATAGGCTTTGCATCGAGAACCAATATACGGCAAGTTACGACGGCCGAGACATCATGTCGGTCTCAGGAAATATACATCCTATTGTTCAATGACCAAGCAGAGATGGTGCAGACACAGTGTATACGGTGAATATGATACGGGAACAGGCTGCCGCTGATGCATAAAAAAAACCCCATGTACTGGAGCACTGGAAGATTGAATGGAGTCATCAACCCGAATGCCCACCACTGAGGCAACCAGGAACTTGAATGAAACGAGAACACTGATGTACATCACAATTTTTTCGGTCAAGATGCAGTAGGGCGTGATCGCATAATGTTACAAAATTTACCACAACAACCTGGGTGGTCCTTTACAATAGACAAGGACCCGCTTTATTCAAAAAGTACCTTAGGGTAAACAGGAAACGGGAGAAGGGGACGAGAGCCAGCGTCGTGGGCCATGGCTTTGTTTGTGTATTCGCCTGTATCGGCTTGTATATTGTTTTATCGTGTCTTCAGCGATTTGTACACTGTCATCATCTGTTTCTCGCACAAACAAAGTGGGGGCGCGTCCCTCGCCACTACCCCGCATGCTCACATCGTCGCGCTCGTCGTCTCCACCGTTCGCAACGCAATGCACATCGAAAAACGCACAGGACGATGGCTTATAAGGCCCGTGCGAGGGGCAGGGACCGCTTTCTCACGCCTGACATAAGCACCCCGAAGCTGTTCTGCTTGCTACTCAACCTTCTCCCTGAGCATCTCGCACCGTCCCGCCGCTATCGACATCGGCGCAACTTCCTGCATCATTAGCATCCAGTACTCCATTGGGTGACAAAGAGAACATGATGGAGCAGTCGCCACCGCAGACTGTCATCCCTCCAGCCATGATGGCGCCGCCACCAAACGGAGTAGCCCCCGACATGCAACCCAACTCCTACTATCCTGAAGGACCAAACGACATTACCGGCGGCCTCCCTATCAACCTCGACTCCCTTCGCGATGGCCCTCCAGGAAGCAAGCCCTTCTATCCATACTCGACTCTCATCCGGTAGGTCTTGCTGTCATTTGTTGACCGAGAGCGCCCGTTCTCACGGCTTCCCTCCCTCTCCCCTGCCTGCTCGAATCCGCGAACACCTACCGTAGATACGCTATCAAGGGCTCCCCGAACCAGAAGTTGTTGTTGGAAGATATATACTACGCCATAGAGAGCCGTGTACGTTGTTTTGGGCGGACGATACCTGGGTTCAGCGCTAATGTGGCAACCGACAATTTGCAGTTTCCGTATTTCAGAACGGCACCATCGGGTTGGAAAGTAAGTTCTCTTTCAACAGAGCTGGGAAAGAATGGGAGGAGGCTGTAGGAACGGACGCGTCGCACCCCAAATGCGGGACGCGACCGCGCTGTTTGACGCTGTTCTTGTTTGTTTTGCACGAAAAATACGTGCAAACGAAGCCGCCTCCTCCATATTCCGCACCCTGTCTTTGTTTTCTCAATGCTTTCTCCAGGACATTGCTGACTTATGTTATGTCCTTTCTCTTCTGTAGAACTCCGTTCGACACAATCTATCGCTCAACCCATGCTTCGAGAAGGTCGCACGGCCCCTGACGGATCGAGGCAAGGGTTCATACTGGACCGTCAACGACAATGTCGATCCCCGCACGGGCGTCCATCGTGTGCGCAAGAAGAAGCCCAAGGGCTCGCGAGGCAGAGGCAATCCTCAGCAGATTATCGAGGACCACGACATCGACGAGTACATCCCCCCTGACGGCCAAGCTCCGCCGCCTTTCGACGATCCGAATGCTCAATATGTGCAGCCCTCCTTGGATCCTAATGCTGCAGGGCCAAGCAAGATTCCTTATCCACCGCCCTACCCGTATGTTCATTATGCAATATACGTTTTCGTCTGATACTGATATTCGGCCCAGGTTCGACCCTACCTTCCCCATGATGCCCCCACCTCAGGGCATCCGCTTTCCTCCACCGCCCATGCCGACGCTTCCAGAGGACCTCCAGGTCGACGAACAGGGCAACGTTGACTGGCATCTGGCCTGGATCAAGGAGTTGCAGCAGCTGCAGAACCTGACGACGGAACAGCAGAAGGCCGGCGCGGACCAGGAATGGTATCGCATGATGCTATTCCGTGTGCGGAGTGCGATGATGGTGCCTGCGCTGCCGCCTGGCGAGCTGGGTGGGCCGCCTCCGCCCATGCCTACCCCGAATCCCGGAGATGTGTCGCCTGAGGATCATGAGCCTGCATGAGGTCATATGGGCTGTGGTCCTGTGGCCATCGATAGCAGAGGCCTCCAGGTATCGGAAATGGTGGTGGCTCTTTATCGCTAATGTCGCTATGCTCTTCGTTCGTTCGTGTTTTCGTTAGTCTTTCCTCTCGGTAGGTAGCCCGTTTCGATGAATGATGTGTAATGGGACACACTGCTGCTCGGCTAGGCCATTCAGATTAATATGTGGCATCCATAATATTTATTTAGCTATTGATTATGGTCGATGACAAAGTCGATATGTTGTCAGGAAGGCGACAGCTTTTTGTCAGTCTGTGAGCTCAAAGGAATGGACGCGATTGGACGCAAGAAGGTCGCGGGCAGGCTTTGTCAGCGGGATAGCGGTGGCAGCGGCCGATGCTCCGAATCCGAATCTGAATTTGTTAAATTAGTCATGCGGACGGTGGTCCTTTTCATTCCATTTGCTCCAAAGTCTCGCCTCCTCCGCTTTCCCTGACTTCCCTCTCTTCCTGCAACACACCCTCCTTCCACCACCATGGCCCCAGCTGCAATTTACGTCGTTTCTCAGCCTCCTCTCGAAGGTTCCCACAAAACCATGGCGGGTGTACCCCTGAAAGGGCCCGCTCTGGCCATTGGCTCGCTCACTACCGCGCAGGATGGCAAATACCAGAACCTCGTATCGGATCTAGAGAACTCCAGACAGGTAGACCGACAGATGCTCGACCGGCTGTTGGAAGGCGGTAAGCACGCTCTCAGAGTTCTGGCGATCGCTGGGAATCAGAACTGAGCCTGCGTCCCCAGCTGCGGTACTTGCTCCCGAAACCTACGCCTCCGTGCACGTTACACTCGCGCCGTCCGAGTATGAGACATTGCTTCCTAGACTGTCCGAGCTACTTGGCCAGCTCTTCGCGGGACTCACGCCCTTGGGGACGCTCCACCTCCTGAACTTAACACACTCCCTCCTCAGCCTTCCCTCCGAGCTCACACTCACCGGCTTCATTATCCTCTCATCCATCCCCATGGAAGGCACCGTCATCGCCCAGAAGCCCGCGCACGTCCCCGGCACGTCGCTCTTCCTCAAGACACGCTCGTCCGTCTCCTCCCCGGCCGCCTCTGCGCCTGCTGCGGCCTGCCGCGACCGCAAGGCCGACCCCGCGCGTGCAGCATCAAAGAAGGCCCTGTGGAGCCTGAGCGGGCCCGCGGGCCCGACCATCGACGCGGAGAACTTGCTGAC
>SFCI01000299.1:5006-25872 GCA_004681135.1 Hericium alpestre | reverse complement strand
TGCTCAAGCCATTATTTTGCTCGATTAATTCGGCTTGCGGCGATACGGATTTATCGGTCTCAGCATGAGACCGCGGGTGACACCAGCGCATTAGCGCTGATTGTGGCTGTGCAAATACTCTGTACGGGTAGATCGTTAACGTGAGTATTTCTCTGGACTGATCCAGCCGTCGTACTGAAGCGGCTCTCGGGGATAGTGACCAAGCAGAAGCCCCGTAGGGAAAAGCATCTATTTACGTGTGGTGAGAAGTGTCAGCTTGCACCGCATAATGGAGCTGTCGTGGTGAGCCGTCGACATATTCATGATTTAAGCCAATGTAGATCTGACATGAATTTCACAGGTATCCCTTTCTGCCTGCCTGGATCGCCAGCTAACATGGGAGGACAGGCTCCATCAAGGAGCTGCGATGACGGTAGTGAGTTCGGCTCTGATACCTCCTCTGACTCCCGAGTAACATACTGTCCCTAGGTATTGATTTCTATCTTAGGTAGTCCTACGAGATTTGAGTTACACTTGTTGACTGACGGACTTGTAGAGGACGACCTGGCGATGACTCTCGAGTGCCTGATGCAGAAACTCAGGTTTGCTTCCTAAACGTTGCTTCTTCTTGACCTATGGCAATTGATTATTCCTTCCCACAGGCATAATTTCTGGACTACTACACATGAACGACATCTGGAGTTCCGAAAGGCGCTGGAGAAGAGAATAAGAAGAGGCATTTCAGCGGAAAAGCTTCAGAAATTGAAACAACATCCCTTCTATCATTTTGACCCTCAAGTCCCTCAGGTAGAATTTCCTTGTGTGCTAATGTCTCTTCTGCAACTTACGCAACCCTTTACTTCAGCTAGGGGGAATGCGCAAACTGGTTAGCCCACCGTTCCCATTATCTGAATGGTTCTTACTGATACGTGTCGCAGCCCATGACGGAGACCCTAATGTCAGTCCGCCGAGTGTCCGCGCCATTCCGCCGACTTACTGCACCCTCACTTGTCGGGGCTTTCAATTTCGCCCGGATGTGATATATCGCCGTGGATATGATGTCTGTACTTCTTTTTACACCTGATCCGATTTATACTACGGCCGTTGATATGCTGCCATTTCTTGTTCAGAAGAGCTGCGGCCCTGGTGGCGAGTGACGATGCGAGCTGGATAAATGCCGCCGACAGCCAGCAGATGCAATCGGATGTGCAAGCAGGCATGGCGGGCTCAGTCTATTAGTGTGATAGCGACTCGCAAGTGGGTGTGGTGCAGTGCCTGCGTGCTCTATGTGCGCCGCCGTTGAGAATGAGACGCGATGACGGGGTTCCGTGCATTTAGACTCCCTCCAGCTCACATGGCCGTTCATACTGCTTACTTTCCTTGCTCAGGGCCTGCCCACGAATTGGCTCATTCCTTGACCCGACGAGCTGCGAGACCGCACTTGCGAACGGCCTGGGAACGGACTACTGTTTTGTCAGAGAAGCATTGGCAACGACCAGTAATGCACATTGACGGGGCGGCATGAGCTCGATTGACATATATTACGATCCTGTAGCATACAAGTCCTGGCAGCATTAGTATTTTTCATTCCGGGATATAGAGTCACTACTAAGTATTGTCGCTATCCTCTGAATCTGACTCGCATCGGTGCTCCTTCTTCCACTGCGAGGATTCTGTCCGTCGTATCCTAAAGAGTTTCCAGGCCTCATCATTCTTCGGGGCACGAAATGTCCAGCGACAATTGCAGTTCTTGCATCTGTAGAAGGAAAACGGTATCTCGGCGGCATTCTCCTTACACTTGCCTTTGTATACGCGATGGCATTTGACATTCTGCGAGCCGCAGCCTCCTACTTCGGTAGAGCAAATAAAGGCAAGAGGGTCCTTTAGGGTCAAAAGCTGCCAAGGGCTGGAAGATTCATGCATCTTGGTCAGACTATCGTAAGAAGGTCAGTAGATGAAGATCCTTCCGCAGAACGTAGTCTGCAGTATACACTTACATTTTATCCCAACTCCCGGTCGATCGCAACACTGTCTGCAGACTTCGAAAACCTTCGCCAGGAGTCGGCATGCTCATCACCCATTTGAATCCACATTCCTTGCATGTGTAGTAAAGATACCGCGTATGCGAGCCGGCCCAGCCGAACACGATATAGTCCATGTCGCTTTTGGGCTGGAAGTCGACATTCGGTGACTTGCAGAAGCAGGTGAGTTCATAATATCTCCCTTCGACTATATAGACGGCACGATCCTGTTTCAGGAAGCCATTACCCCACCCGAATAAGCCTTCCCTCACATCATTGGGCAGCGACGAACTTGAAAGATCTTTAAGGGTAGTTACAACGTGTATTCCATGGGGAAATTCAAATCGATCGGGATCGAAGTCCGGATCGGGATTTGGCAGCGGCTGGGCCCATGCAAGTATTGGCGTAATGGTTTCAGATGACGATATCACCACCGGTTGCTGCGACAGGATCGGTAGGTGTGCATTCGATGACGAAGCTCGTAAGAGTAAATGCGACGGGGCTTGGGGTGGCCAGGATTGGGGCGCTGAGTTTTGTAGAGAATCCGATACGAAGGGTTGTAAATACACATTAGACAACGCGGCCTGTGGGTATGCATTTGAGAACACAGCTTGTGGAAATAGTTGCGAAGCCGGGGCAGGCGAAGGGCGTTGAAATACCACGAGTCGTGGCGATGGAACATGTGGATATGCAGGGACTTGTGAATACGCATTCGGTGGTACTTGTGGACACGCAAACGATGCCGAGGCTAAGGACCGGGATTCAAGCACTGGGGCTTGTGGAGGTGATACGATTTGACCTGTATTCAACTGCGGGACTTGTGAGGATACATGAGATGCCAGGACTTGTAGCGGTACATGGGGCACAGGGGGCGGGTAGAGGCTTTGAAGGTCGGACCAGCCGCTTGGCTGACCGGGCATTCCGGAAACAAGTGGGTCGCAAAGTCAAGCTAAGAGAAAATTTAGGGAAAGAAGACGCATAGAGCAGCGTCGACGAGGAGAAGTACTTATAGCATTGTTGGATGGCGAACGCAGTACGCTCTAGGACGCCTTGTCTTCCAGACGTGGACAGTGGCGCCACGTAGTAGATAACCCCTGGACGTTGTTCTCGGCGGTCAGAGCACAGGTACGTCCGGGTGTGGCGACAGGTCCAGCATACGTTCGTGGGGCCTCCTGTTAGATCATTCGGCAATTCAGTCACATTGATGACGTCGGACACAGCGCCTGGGTAGAGATAGGGCGCTGTACGGAGAGTGAGATGGTCACAGGCCCGCGGCAAAGCAATATTAGGAACAGCATCTGAGGACAATGGCAGAATTAAACGGTTTGTTCTGATGAACAAGAAGGTTTACTTAGCAATAGCAAACAGGTCCAGGAAGCTAATGCTGTGTGAGATCAATTGAAACGTCGCTGAGCTGAACGACACACAGCTCAGGCACAGATTCCGCTCCTGTCCAAAATCTGGCAGGACCCAGAGACAGGAAGACAAACAGCCACTGAAGGCGAAGACAGCTAGATGGCCACGAGGAATTGAGCCGGGGAGATTGGGGAGTGGCGAACAGAGTGGAAAAGTCATTTGGTGAACGAACAGTTCCAGTCGGAAACGTGGTCGACGCTCCAAGTGGCGAGAATGTAAGAGATAGGCATGAAGCGTAGATAAAAGCTGCTGTGTGCCAGAAGAGCAAGACGCATAGAGTAGAAAAGCCGTGATCGAATCGCGACCTAGTCTCCATGACTTGTACCGAAGATGATCATTCTGTTGTGATCGAAACCTTGGTTGGAGGCTACTCCACAGAGAAAAGAGACAGAACTGATCTTAGTCAAAGCCAAATAGTCATTGACATCGAAAACAACTGCAAGAAGGACAAGGCCGGTGGAGTAGACCAAGCACAGACAGGCTGAAGGGTTACTAGGGATAAGGCCCAGACGGTCCAAAGGTGGTCGCAAAAACATAAGCAATGCTCCAGAAATGCTGCAGTACTCAGGCCTTCGATTTGAACAATTTGCGCCAGAAAGGATGGTGGACAAGAGATGATTATTATTAACCCGATGAGGCGGCCCGTACAATTGCAAATCGGCTACAACTGTCGCAACGAGGTCAGAGAACAACAAGTCTTATACATCACGGGACAGTATATAAAACCTGGGCCATCTCTCACCATGCCATAGCAACCCCATTTACTGCGGCCTCCATTCCACGGAGTTGTTCCACGCTCTCCGCAGCTCATTTGCGCGTTCCCGCGAAGTCGGCGTGGGCAGCCGCCATTGGCGATAGCAATTTTTGCACGTGAGCACCAAGGGCGGTGGGGGCGGGTGCACCACCAAGCTCGAAACTGGAGCGGGGACAGGCTCGCCTTGAAACGAGCCATATGGCCACTCGATCATGCGAACGCCGCAATAGAACTGTTCGGAGTTACAGGGACAAATGAAGTGACGAGGCTCTTCCGTCATCCTCAGCTCAGACAGGCCTCGTGTCTCGGTAAATGGTGCTTGAGACGGAAGTACTGTTATGAGCGTGGGCATATGTAAGCCAGGTGTTGCCGGTGGGTGAATGAAAAGGGCTTGAGGCGGACGTGCGGGCCCTTCCAGGGGAAACGATTGATCCCCATACACGGATGATTGAGAGGAAGACACCCTCGAGGAAGGCACCCTCACTGAGGGAGCAAAGTACGAGCTGTCCGCGACAGATGGTACAGATGTACGCGAGGAGTTTGGTGATGGAAACGAGTAATTCGATGCCGAGGTTGACGACGTGCTAGTGGATGCTAGGCTGGGTGACCAGTATGGGCGCCCAGACGACATTCGGGAGGCGGCGGGCGAGTGGGGCACAAAGTCGATTTAAGAATGATGTGCAGGCAGGTGAAATCAGTCGGATAGCATAGCATCGGAAGTACAAGTACTTATAGCAGCGTTGAACGGCCAAAGCTTCACGCTTTGACTCTCAGATATGGACAATGGCGCCACACAGATGATCTCTGGACGTTGTTCTCGATCGAGCTGATATGCGCGCGTACGGTTTACGATATATTGGGATGTGGCAACGAGACCACCAAGATTAGGAACGATGAGATGATCGCAGGCTTGAGCAATGCTTAGGAGCGACTTCCCGGCAAAAGCGAAGGCCGCACTAACAAACAGGCAGAGTTGCTCAGCAACCCGCATAGATCCAAAGAGAGAACTGACATATATAGTTTTGATTGAACGTTCCCGAGCTGAACGAACTTGATCGTGCCCAGTAGGTCCTCAGTGTCGGAGAAATACGACAGCAACATCGAAAAAAAAGACGGAGCAGAAAGGTAAGATGGTGTATGGCTCCAAAACACGAAGTCACAGGAATATATGTATGAGACGTGTATATCGCTGCTCATGGAAGCGGTCATGACCTGCATGACCAGGCTGTCAATTTGAACATTCGATAGGGACGACGTTGACTGGAAGCTTTGAGGGCTCGGACGCGTCTCCAAGGCCTGGGCCTGATAAACAAGTGCAAACAAACGCGTCGCGTCATCTCGGAGTCCTCTAGATTCCTTCCCCTTTTGCCAACTGCCAAGTCTTCGAGCCCTTATATAGCGTACAGCCGGCACTGGTCCGTGCTCATCACTTCATCAAATAGTCAATTTCATCTTAGAGAAACCGCTTTCTAGGTTTATTACATCGATTCATGAGCTTTTCACTATGTTCTTCGGTCATGCACCGATAGGATATCCTGCTTCAAGTCCCTCAAATTGATCCGTGAGTTGCTTCCAGTGCGACAAGTCATAGTCTCTTGAAATAACGTGCACAGTACATAGCTGCTCATATTGACAATAGGCATACATGCATAGACTTCATTAATACTGAATACAAGGATTGACGCCATCGGGACTGAGAACTGCGTCGCCGCCATAGCTCGGCTTGCATGCCTCACCGTACATGCGGAACACTAGACCGACCGTCATAATACGAAGGTAAACAGATGATTATTCGTCCATCCATTCCATTCCCGTACAGCCCTCTACTCCACGACCACGGCGAACACGTCGTCCATCGCCCCCATGCATCTGACAAGGCTTGCCCTAGGCGATTCACGTCTGCGCGCGACGTCGGATTGGGGATCACCCACTTGCATCGGCACCTCCAGCAGCTGTAGCAGATATAGAGCATGGCGTCCGAGGGAAGCTGGCATGCCTTAAAGGACGAGGCTGCGTAGCGGTAGCGGCGCTCACCCGCGAACGAGCCGAGGGGCCACATCCTGTCAAGTTTGGGCCAGAGCATGTCGGGGTCATATCCGGGAACACAGGAGACCTCGTAGGCGCCGCAGAAGCAGATAAGATCGAAAGATTTGTGAGCGATCCAAGTGATCGGAAGGCTGGAAGACAGGAAGCCCGGCGGTGGAGGAGGCTGCGGAGGCGGTACGTATGTGTTTATGGCGAGCGCATTAATGCCAGGAGGGGGCAAGACGATGAGGCGCTCGGGCGTCGTTGATGGAGGCGGTTGGACCCATACGACGCTCTGCGTGTTGGACGAGCGCAGGGATTGGGACGGGCGTTGGTAGGCGAATGCGCTTGACTGCGATCGAGACACGGGCTGGTATGTGACGTTAGATGCGCTGGTGTACACCACAGATGAGTTCTGGTACGAAAATGCGTTGGGTTGCAATTGAGATGAGGGTGGATACGGGTATATGCCAGGTTGCGGCGCCGAGGTTTGTGGGTATACATAGGACAATGGGGGCGGCGGAAGTGCGGGTGGTGCATACGCAAAGGTCTGCGGAACTGTGGATGCTGGGTTGGGTGGGTAAGCAGATTGGGAGTACATGCTGCCCTGGCACTGTGGATACATCCGAGAACTAGGGATGAGAGGGTCGCGCTATCAAATTGGAAAAGGTCTAAAGGAGAGATACCAGCTGCGTGGAACAGCGAATGTTCTGCTGTTCTACTTATGGCACTATTATATGGCCAATGCTTCACGCTTTGTTGTCCAGATAGGGACGGTGGGGCCACGAAGCGTTGTTCTCGGCCAAATGAGGGGTGCACAGCAGCGTGGCGGGTATACGGACCTACATAGAACCTAATTCATTGTGGATTATGATCATCCGCTACGGAGCTAGTCTGCAGTGTCATATTGTTGTTGATATCGGAGTGCAAGTAGGACCCCATGGAACGGCAAGAGCTTGCATCAAAGCGACGGGCAGATAAGTGCTTGTCAATAGAATCTAAGAACGAAGGCGAACGCATACAGACCAGGCAATAAACAGTGAAGCCGCTCAAGCGACAGCAGGAGCTGAGCATGAGTCGAAATTCCGAAGATGCTGGAAAGGACAGGCTTCGGAATGATTGCGTGGATGAAACCGAGTCTGCCGGCAAATACGCACAAATAAACGCGTCGCGTCGCGCATCGTACTGGATCGATCTCCCCAGGATCGATTCAAAATTCCAACTCACCATGCTCGTCTCTCTTTGTCTCTCTCTTAAAGCACTATTGCCAGAGCACAGGTGTTCAATTTTGACTGTTTCAATTAGTCACGGGGCTCAGAAAGCTCGTCATTCGCGCATAAGCGTTTTCTTTCTATTGCTCCAGTCCTCCGCATAAGATCATATTGTACATAGATTTATTCTACCCATTGTCTACCCATTTTCCAGCATGCCGAGATGTGAACCAGCCAGGCGGGACACGAGATATGCTCTCCATTCCAACCTTAAGTGCCGCCGGGCTGTACGTCTCAGCACTTCGCCTTATCCTCGATCACGACCTATGGCGCCTGTCGCCCCTCCGTTCCTCGCGATGCGGACGGTGCTTGATCTGCACCACCGTCTCATAGGGCCCGGTTGTGATTGTCACATCCGGGACAAGACCCCCATTGGAGCCCACGTAGACCATGACGCCGCTATCGCCGGGCGCCGGAGAAGGGAGCGTTGGGAGCATCGAGGATGGATTCGTGGAATGGTATGCCGGGGGATCAAGGTCGTATTGGGACCTCTGATATGGCGTGAGGGCTCCAAGGGCATAGGAGGATGGTGGAATTCCACGTGCACGGGCATGGTCTGGAGCACACTTATGGTCCTCGCAATCCTTCCGTTCACTGGGCGTCAGAGAAGGGGGGATGAAGATTTCGTCTTCGGGTGTCGGGGCTCGGTCATATGTAGATCGAGACCCGTAGCAATTACTCAAACCCAGTGAGGCTGCGACACTCGGCGAATACACTTGCTCGACATTGTTGACTCCATATTCGGCGGGAGGAAAGGTTGGGATATAAGGACGGCTAGGAACATAGGACGGAGCAGTACCATAGGACCTTCGGCTTTCCAAAGAAACAGTACTTGGAGGCCCCGTTGGAGGCCCCGCGGAGGCGGGTGGCCACTGCGCTGATGAAGGTGGATAGTACGGAGTCCGCGGAGCTGGACTCTGTAGCGGGATAGGGTAATGATAAGGAGTGTGCCCTGCATCCCAGTTCGACATGCTGGAATCGTCGTGGGTGTACTGGTTCGGAATGATGATGGGCACTAAGCAAGATAAGGGGAGAAATCAAGTGCTTTATAGGGAAAAGCGCAGGCCATACCGGGTGGTTTGACCTCCATGTTCGCCACTCGCAATGTACGAAAGTGGCATAACTAACCGTCCCAACTTGGGACCATTCGGCATGTCATAGCATCTGTGGTCCAAGAATAAGACCGCCTTGTGTTGTCCGTCGCAGCTGTGACCAAAACGAGAGCTGTTTGTGCGCGGTTGACCGTAATTACTAAATGACCGAGCGAATGAGAGACAGATAAACGAACCTGAGATTAGGCTACATATGGGTCGCACGAAGGCAGGTCGGTTAGAAGTAAGTGCTTCTCAAGTGGCACAAGCACGGTCCTTGTTACTGTACCTGATTATCAAACACATACTACCTCGCAGTCTCACATCTCGAGGGTATGTCATCGAGAATCTTAGACCATGAAGCGCTTTGTTGCATACCAGGACCCGTTTTGACAGAGAACAGCGAAAGGGTACGCACACCAGTACTTGGTGATGACACATCAATGACACATTGAGGATTGCGGCTCGTAAAACAAGCACAAACAAACGCGTCGCGTCACTTCCCCCCATCGCGTCCAATATCCGAGATTGAGAAGGTTGCTGGCGGATCTTTCGTCGCCAAAAACCTCAGGGCCGCCGGTGCTACCTTTGATTCACTATGATTCTCGGAGACAACCAGTAGTTGCCCGCCCGCAGATATCACGGCGAGTCCACCAACACAGAGATTGAGCTCAGATTTAAATGTATTTGATCTACCTGGTATCAACGTGTCTACGATCTTAAGTGCATTAGTAGTACTGTACATTGCGGACGGGCATAATCTAGAAGACTTGGACATCGTACGCACCATGCTCCAGATCGATGCAGCGAGGTGAGAAGTCCAAATGAGGGCACATGTCCTACGTGAGCACGCGCTGTCGAAGCGCCGTCAGATCGTCCTGCTCCTGGCAGGGTATAACTTCGTCATTCACAACGAGCGTCGTGATTCTGCACCCGTGCGCCTTCCGCAGCTCCAGCATGCTGGCAAGTGATTGAAAGAAAGCAGCATATGAGGAAAGAAGATCTGACCGGTCTTTCTTCAAAGCCTTGGGGAGATCGCGCATCCATGCATGACCTCAAGCTCCAAGTGGCGTAGCTTGGGGCATAAGAGGCGTGGTGTACCCGTTCCGGAGGTCTCGGTGACGGCCAAGGCATTGACAACAGACTGCGTCGCCATCTTTGTCGTGTCGAGCCTATCGACTCTACAAAGGCGGCGTAGAAGTCGGACGTAGTCGACGTCGACGTTTGTGTGGAGTAGATAGAACTTGAAGTGCTGGACATCATGGAGAGGAATACAGTCTGACAGCAGTATCAAAGTATCGCCCACTTGTTTTTCCGTAAACTTGAACCTGAGCTCTATCTGAAAGTCTGCTTGAAAGGGTATGAAAGATTGAAGGGCCGATGAACGCCAGCCACATACATCGAGCCTGGTCTCCTCAGGCTCGCCAGACTGTCCGGGATATATTCGCCGGAAATCGAGATCCGTCAGCATAAGCACCTGTACCGGTGTCGCTTCTGGCCTCAGAGGAGGCATGAACTTCAGTAGGGGTAAATAAATGATGCTTTCGACTGTGTTTAGATTGGCGTGCAAATGGACTCGAGTATTGGTGCCAACTGCGAGGCGTGTCTGTAGCAAATGGAAGTTATTGATCCATTGTGTTCCTATGTTGAGCAGTGCAAGGTAATCCAGTGATACGTGGGGGACATTGGTCAGAGAGTTTGACAATGCCCGTATGGTGCCAGGGTTGGATAATATATCCTTCACCATCAGGATTTGGAGACGAGGCAACTGGTTGAGAAAGGTGATGAACGTCGCCAACGGGATCATCGGCAGATGTGGACCACCATGTAGATCTAGCACTTTGAGGTGAGTTGGGAATAGGGGCGATGTGAGCAAGTTGATGGAGACACCTGAGAGGCGAAGGATACGGAGGCTGGGTACTTGTCCGGCGAAGATGGTATCGGGAACAGTGATAGCCGGAAGATCCTCAGCCCCGCTGATGCGGATTTCGAGTACGTCCAACATTGGAGCGGGACTCGTAGCATCCTGCAAAGCGTTTTCGAATGCAGGTCCCACAAGGGTCAAGGCCTCCAGCCTGTCGGTATGAAGCAGCGCGGCTCGTGTCCCCTCTAACAAGCAGGGCTGGGATGGAGTCTCCTTGATCGTAACAGAGATGGGGAGGCTACCAGAGCGCTTGATGATCTGTTCGATCGCTCGCGGAGGTCCCTGGGCCAACGTCCAGAGAAATGGGAGATCCAAAACCACCTCCCGCCATCGGTGGCAAACGTGCGCTATGGTGAATCCCATGGTCTTGCCGTCCACCCGGTATACATCCGTAGATATCTCACGATAGCTCCAGAATATCGCGATAAGGATCTCGGTGGGGATCTCTAATATCGGGCTGGGCTTCGATTGATGGCGCAGGCGGCAGGAAGTCAGCCGTTTCCCGGCAGAGAGTATCTGTAGCCGAGAGTGAGATCGGTGATATAACTAATCCATCTAGGCAGTAACTTACGTTCTTCCATGCCTTCCGGACGGGAACATAGGGAGACATCAATCGTCGGGATGCGCTTATGTCTGGCAGCATATAACAGTCAGTGGACACACGAACAACGATAAGCTGAATGAAGCTAACCTTGCATAACGCTTGAGCAAGTCAGATAACTAGGCAGAGGGAAGCTGTGGCAAAAAGCGCGGCCAACTTCCACGGAGCTTTATAGCCATTGCAGATATGTTTCATAGTCGACACAAAAGCCTATTGTGAAGGCGAAGATGGCGGTGCGTGGAACGTTAGCACCCGATTTGGCAGGAATGATCGTCTGTGAAATGGATGTACTTGAGTAGTCTTCCCTATTGTCTTCACTCAGAAGAAGGCACTTATTCCAAAGACACCACAGCCTACATGCACGCACAAACAAGGCCCTCCCATAGCGGTGGCAGATCTTGTATGGGAGAGGGATAGGCGATGGTTCTGGGAAGTCGCAACAGTCAATCTCTGATCGAGAATCCCCAACAATCAGTGAAGATTCTGAAGAAACTGTCAACAATTCGTCGAAGAGGTGTGACACTCAAGAAGGCCAGGTCCGCTTTAACGTGTCTGAGAATGACGAGGCTATCTACGTTAATGATACAGTACTCGCGAAAGGAGTACTCACGAGGTTTTCACAAATGAGCAAGACCATGGAAAACTATCATGGCCAATGGCTTGGATGTTCGGCTCTCCATAGATACTGTAGCATCGTCGTTGGAAGTGTTGGGCAGTGGAAACCTCTTGCCTGAGCGTGTGACGGCTACTAGTAAGGCGCCTACAGCTGTCGGCAATGTCCGGACGTATACCTGACCCTCCGAGTCGTCGTCTTGACTCTCTCAAAAATTGCCACAGCTATGTGCAAGTCTTGGTTGCTTTGTCGTCGAAGCTATGCAAAATACTTCACTGGTCATTTGCCACTTGAACGCGCCTTACTCGAATCACTGAGCGGTCTGTGCTTTGTCTCTGTATGGTTCACGTTCACTTCTCTATCGCCCCACATTCTCGTTCGATCCAGATGCAGGTCACAGAACAGCACCGCACTTCTTATCAACCCCCCCTTCAATAGCTTGTGGAGCTGTAATCGTGGCTGACCGCATTCTCCGACTTCATTCTGCTGCCACGCCGTTCTATCCTTGATGGATCATATGGGAATTGCGATATCAACGGATCGCATGAGACCTTAGTCTTGCTCGTGTGGAACTCAAGCTGTCCATCCAGCTATGTCTTTCACTTTGCCACCCCTCACCATTTGCGCCGGTCAGCCGGAGTTACATCTGGTATGGTCACAACTTTCACAGCCCCACCACCCGCCGTCGTCTTGTTTCCCTCTGACACCATCGATTTTGCGCCTCACACACGCTCTTACCCACTCATGATGCGTGCATGCTCACACTGACTGCCACCGAGACGTCTTTATCTTTAGACGTAGGATGAACGTCGCGCCAAGTGCTCGTTATGGCCGCTGCGCAGCGTAGTGCTATATAACAGACAGCCGAGGACACTTTAGATGTCCCACCGTCCTAATAGAAGCTCGTGGAGTCTCCCCAATGCCTTCATCGGGTCCTAACACTTCTTCTCCAGCGCCCAAGTTTCGAGTCGCGATCTGGTATGTTCTCATGATTCCCATTATCGAAAAGAACTCACGAGACGTTCTCACCAGTGGCGCAGGACCTGGTGGTCTCACACTCGCTACGGCCATCCTCAAGTATACCCCGCTGTCCAGCTCTATCGCGATTGATATCTACGAGGCTGCCCCAGAGGTAGGTACAGTCGGGGCGGGGATCAGCGTGTGGCCGCGAACCTCGGCGTTGCTGAATGCCATGGGTCTTCTGGATGGTTTGAGTGGTGAAATCGGCGCCGTGGGAACTGGGATATCTGAAGGCTTGGGGTTTACATATCGCCTATCTGAACAGGCAGAGGAGGGAATCAACTTCTTTTCGCTCAAAGTTCCAAGTATGTGCATCTTCTTGCCCATCGTTCATGATATGCTGGTTGAACCGAGGATGATGCGTCCCTTCAGCCGATCCTCTGCTGATCCACCGCTCTGCCCTTCTCACGACTCTTCAAAGAGGCCTTGAATCGTCGGACGCCTCGAACTGCACAGTTCAGATCCATACGAACGCGCGTTTGACGTCCTATACATCTCATTCTCCCACGTCGCCGATCACCCTGCACTTTGCGGACCAGCCCTCAGCGCAAGCGGATGTGCTCATCGGCGCAGATGGGATCCGTTCCGCTGTGCGAAGCACCATGTTCGCCGCCCCGAGCATGCGTGATATTTCTCTCAAGGAGAAGGTAGAACCACGATGGACGGGCGTCGTGGCATATCGAAGTCTGATTACCATGGAGGACTTGAAGAAAGTATGGACTCCGGAGCAGGTGCGCGCGTCAGGATTGAGAGCGATGATCGTGAGTTCCGTACGATCTCTCGATCCCTGCACTATCGTAACATTACTTCATTACGTGTGTACAGTACACTGGCAAAAACAAAGTACATTGACGATATTCCACTTCTCTTCAGCGCCATTTGACAGTTTTTCACCAATAGCACATTGTAAGCTATCCAATATCCCGCGGAGCGCTCATCAACTTCGTTGGATTCTACACCGTTCCGGGCGCATACGAGTCCCGCGCGGCGTATCCTGGAAAGTGGGTCAAGGATGTGCCAGTGGAGGACGTGAAGAAGTGTTATGAAGGATGGGAAGGGGAGGTACAAGGGTTGCTGCAGGTAATTTTGTTGATACGTTTGACTAGTCAATCGGGTGCTGACTGTCCCCAAACTGGATCATTCGCTCAGTGCCTCGACAAAGTTTCCGCATGGGCAATACACATTCTTAGCGATATTCCGAGCTGTGTGGCGGGCCGGGCTGCGATAATAGGCGACGCGGTGTGTTTTGATCAGTTATGTTCGCCTGAAGTCGTCGCCACTTATTTTTTTCAGGCGCATGCGATGGAAACACATTTCGGTGCAGGCGCTGGCCAGTCCATGGAGGTACGTCTCGAGCTCAGTGATGCACCGTCAGCGTCGACTCATTCCCGCAGGACGCCCATATACTCGGTCGCCTCCTCGCACATCCCTTGACGACGCTTGACGGAAAGCGGGGCACGACTGACGTCACCACTGCTCTTAAGATCTACGAGGCCGTGCGATTCGACTTCGCCCGCGGCGTTGTTCGTACTGCCCGCGCCGTGGGCCTGGCATACGAATTTGACAATGGCTGGGATTTGCCGCCTAGCTTCCTGGACTCGCTTCGCAGGAACGATGATAAGGCGACGCAGTGGCTTGAGAGGTGGGCTTATGAGGTGAATGAGCGCTGGGCGTTTCAATGGGACAGCGAGGCTATTGACAGGGATTGGACAACGGCGGAAGCGTTGTTGAGAGAGGCTGCGAGGATGAGGGCTGCAAAGCTGCCAATACAGAGATTGTGAGTCTAATGCAGAAATGAATGTCTTTAAATGTACTTCTTTTGAATGCAGGTGAATGTTGAGGAACGATGAAGGCTGCCGTTGATTTGTAAAGCATTGGAGCACTGAAGACAGGCAACTAGAAGCCAGAGACATCGATGTGGGCTCGAATAACTTGACAACAAAGACATGAAATCAATCTACCAAAATTAGGAGGCGCGAAAGTAAGAGGTGCGTCTACCTGTGAAACTAAAACCGGAGTGAAGGAAAAACAGGAAGAAACGAGTGCCAGAGCTCATATGCGATGCCGATCCACAACAATGCGCCCGCAATGCTCTCAGTATACTTACTGCTATTCCTGCAGTGACTGCCCTTCTGTAATCGATGCGCGGAGCGGCATTGGAGGACGCCTGGCACCAGCCTGTAAGGTAGCCGTCCAGCCCACTCCTCCCTCTGCACGCCAAACTCCTTCAGCATCTTGTCTTCGACCGCGGTACGCGGAACGAATAGCGTCATGACCTCGGTGACGCTGCCAGCTGCGATCAACGCCATAGCCTTGTCGTCATCCGACGATCGTATCAAGCCATGCGCAGTCGTACATCCACGAATAAGGGCCGAACGCGAACGTGCAAGGATGTGCGAGGATGTGCGAGCATCGGAACCAGATAGCCCGCTGGCGCTCAATGTGACTCGAGTGACACGCTCTACAGAGGGTGTCAATCTTCGACCGCGTCCCGCGCTTTCTGTGTAAGGCCTGCTCGGAGATCATGTCTTCCTTTCGGATTCAATCACTCGTGCAAAATTCTGTCTTCGTCTTGATCTATTTAGGGACCAGAGGGCGACTGCAGCTCGCATCAAAATTAATCTAGCTGCTCTGCGAAACATTGATGGGAATCAATCTTTCTTCACTCCAACAGCACGCTTGTTTCTGCTGCGGCGCAGCCCATCATATCTAGATATAACGATGGCTGAGGACAGTTCAGAATCCCATTGTCATTGGAACAAACAAACCTCGTAGAGTGTCGCCAATATGTCTTCACCAAAGCACGCTGTTGCTGCTCCAGCACCCAAGTTTCGCGTCGCAATCTGGTATGTTCTCGTCTACTCCGTCTACCGAACAGAGCTCGCTAAATCTGTTCTCACCAGTGGCGCAGAACCCGGTGGCCTTGCCCTTGCTAGGATCATTCTCAAATATACCCCGCCATCCGACTCCATTGCCATAGACATCTATGAGGCCGCACCCGAGATAGGCGCGGTTGGGGCGGGGGTTGGCATATGGCCACGAACCTCCGCCGTGCTGAACGCGCTGGGTCTTCTGGACAGACTGAGCGGTGAAGTCAGCTCTATGGGGACTGGGCTGTCCGAAGGCTGGGGGTTTACCTTCCGCGTATCTGAACAGGCAGAGGAGGGAATGAACTTCTATGTGCTTGGGGCTCCCCGTATTTCCCTTTTCTCTTCATCGGCAGTTGTGCAGGCTGAAATGAGTACGATGCGACCTTCAGCGTCGTCACCCGACCCTGTGATGATCCACCGCTCTGCCCTTCTTAAGACGCTCCAAGACGGCCTTTTACTATCGGACGCCTCAAAATGTACGGTCGAGATCCATACAAACACGCGTCTGACGTCCTATAAGTCTCCTTCGCCTACATCATCGATCACGCTGCACTTCACGGACCGGCCTTCGGCACAAGCGGATGTGCTCGTCGACGCAGATGGGATCCGCTTCACCGTCCGGAACACCATGTTCTCCGTCCTAAGCGTGGGTGACATTTCCCTCAAGGAGAAGGTGGAGCCACGTTGGGCGGGCGTCGTGGGTATCGAAGTCTAATTGACACGGAGGACTTGAAGAAAGTGTGGACTCCGGAGCAGTTGCGCGTGTCAGAAATGAGAGCGATGGTGGTGAGCCCAGTATACCGTCTGTGATCGTTGCAAGACATATCTGAACTATTTTACCTTTCTTCAGTACGGTGGCAGGACTAAGGTACATTCACATTTCACTCAACTTCAGCACCGTTTTGACTCCTGTTCGATAGCACATCATAGCATATCCCATCGCTGGTGGCACGATCATCAACTTCGTCGGGTTCTACACTGTCTCGGGCGCGTATGAGTCCCTTACGCCGTATCCTGGAAAGTGGATGAGGGATGTGTCTGTGGAGAGGATAAAGAAGTGTTATGAGGGTTTCGAAGAGGAGGTGCAGGGACTGGTTCAGGTGCGTCTTCCAATGTCTTCCAATGCCTTGGCACTGATAGAGCGGATACTGACTATGTCTGACCACAGTGCATTCGGACGGCTACAGCTAGGAGAATACATATTCTTGGCGATGTTCCGAATTATGCGGTAGACCGCGCTGCGATACTAGGCGATGCAGTAGGTTTCGTTGCATGTTGTTCAGCTCACCCCGTCCTAACTCATTCACAGGCGCATGCGATGGAAACGAATTTCGGTGCAAGCGCCGGCCAGGCGATGGAGGCACGTCTCGAGCGCAACGGTACACGGGTTACGCTGAACCCTTTTCTTCTTCAGGATGCATATTACCTTGGCCGCCTTCTGGCACATCCTCTAACGACGCTCGATGGAGCAGATGGCACGACAGACGTCGCCACCGCACTGAAGATCTACGAGCACACCCGGCTCGACTTTTCCAACACCATCGTCCACAATGCACGTGCGGTGGGCCAAACGTACGATTTTGATAACGCCATGGGTCCGCCTCCCGACTTCCTAGCCAGGCTTCGCAAGGGCGAGGACAGAGAGGCGAAGGAGTGGCTCGAGAAGTGGAGGGGCAATTTGAATAAGCTTTGGGCGTTCCAATGGGACACTGAGGCTATTGACAGGGACTGGGCGACTACGGAGGAGCTGTTGAAAAAGGCTGCGGGGGGTCAATAGTCAATAGATAGATCGTGAGTTTGGCGCGCGAGTATGCCTTCTTTATGCAGTAGACTTCTGTTTGATGCTGTACCAGTGAGCATTGATGAATACTGTACGATGAAGATTATCCACACAAGTTCTAAGCAGATAATGCGTAAAAGCATTGGGACAAAAGACAGATGACTAGAAGCCATAGACATTGACGCGGATTTGAACAACAGCGAAACGAAGACAGGCGATCGAAACCAAAGGAATCAGGAGTAAGACGGTAAGCTACGTCGGCACGTGAAATTAAAGCTGGAGCGAAGAGAAAATAAATGCCAGAGGTTGCGTGCAATGCCGGTCCACAACCATGGGCTCACAACACTCTCATTATACTTATCATCATCCCTGCAGTGACTGCTATCCGTAATCGGTCTGTGAGACGGCATTAGAAGACGCCGGGTACCAGTCTGTAAGGCACCCTTCTAGCCCATTCCTCCCACTGCACCCCAAACTCCTTCTTCAGCATCTGGTCTTCGATGGCAGTGCGCGGCACGAACAGCGTCATGACCGCAGTGACGCTGCCAGCCACGACCAATGCAACGAGCTTGCCAACGAGCGTGTCAAGCCAGCCGCAGTCGTACATCCATGAGCCGGGGCCGAACGTGCAGAGCAGCATGCCGGGGTGCGCGAGCATCGCACCCAGGTAGCTCGGGTGCCGCACGACGGAGTACGGGCCGCCCGTGACGAGCGTATGCGCGTCGCGCAGGGAGAGCTCGAAGGTGAAGAGGCGGCCAAGCGCGCGGTAACAGCTCAGGCGGATGGCGGCGCCTGCGATGACAAGGACCGCGCCCAGGATGAATGTGGGCGTGAGGTTGGCACCTGAGCGGGAGGACGCGGAACCGAGGAGAGTGGATAGAATCGGGGTTGCTTCAACGATTGAGCGGTACGAGGCCGAGAGCAGAGCTACATCGATGAAGATTGTAGCCCACACTACAGCCTGAAAGGGGGGATAATCAGCATTTCGCACAGTAACTGGAACAGAAGGAACGCGACAGACCTTATTAAAATAATGGCTATAATGATTGAAATTCGAGCCTATGCTATCCATGCGGACAGGAACCTTAGCACGCTCACTGGGAGACGGCGGCGGGTTGGGAGGCGTGATGCAGATACGGTAGCAGATGCCATAGCACACGAGGAGTGCGATCTTTAGCAGGGAAAGGTTGGCGTCCATGTTGAATAGACGACAGTAGCTCCTTAGTCTCGTTGAGAGGCTTTCGGGTTTGCCAAATCGTTGAGTAGCAGCGCGGCTTTTATGGCTAGCTAGTGAGAGATAATATCTTATTGCAGCGAAATCGTTCACTCAGCTCTCTAGATGTCAGCAGGCCTCCCGTTGGTGATCCCGTCGTCTCCCACGACGTGCGATGCGGCGATCTTTGAACGCCATCGCAGACGTGTCCGGATCCGTTCAAAGAGGGAGGAGGTTTCAAAGAGGCTCAAAACATGTTCCTATCGAGTAGACGGGACTCAAATGGACAAGTGAAGAAACAGCTTGAAAAGTGCTCACCAAATAAGCAGATCGTGGGAGGATCCAAGTCAGTATGTCTAGGTCAGATTCTACTGTTCATGTGAGAGACAAAAAAGACGAAATCTTCCCATGATAAAACTGACAGCCATGTTCTCCAAGAGATCGATTAGTACTACTGAGACAAGAAGCACCGATGGGAAATGGTAATAGGACAACCTGGACTCGTTGAGGCGCAACACATGCCAGAACCGAAGCGCGGACAGTCACGGTGTCCGACATTCGGCGACCATCGGCGAAAAAGTGTCGGCGAGACCTAGCTTTGCAAAGCTTTGCAAACCCTAGAATGGTCATCTGCCGCCGTGCTTTCTACCGCTCAGGATCTTGCAATATAATTATGGTATGGTTATTGGCATAGGCACAAAATCTGTCATAAGNCTTNGCAAAGTTGCGACCATTTGACAAAGCACAAGGATCCTCAGCTAGCACGATAAATCTAGGTCATGATTCTATGGTCATTGGCATAGTTCGGCTATGTTGCTATCTGCCTGTTTATTTCATTGTTTATAAAACATATATTTTGATTGTTTCCATTGCACNAAATTCGATAAAAGTCCAATTAAATAGTATTAATACTCTGATACACAGCTAAGTACAACAAACGAACCGAACCGTATCTAATTATATCTATGTCTACCCTATGGGGATACATCACCTGCTGAGCGATACTCGGGTGTCACCAAGATGTGCTGACCGTAATTGTGCGGGGCACCGCGAGCATTGCTGACGCACAAAAGCGCCCCACGCAATAGACAGTGCCACGAGAGAATCACCGGGGCTGTGCATTGGTACTCCACAGCGCTTAGCGCTCAGCGACGGCAGGGCACCATCTCATAATCCCGAGGAAAACCACGAGCAATAGGCTTCAAAAGTCCCGGGAGCGCTTCGCATCCATGGCCACTGACAGAGCATACAAGATATGCTACCAAGGGCTGTAGAATCTCGTAGGAGTTGAGGAATTAACGGAAGAGGCAGCACAAGCAAAGGACGGGGATGTGCAAAGCTAGTAGGGTAAGAGGGAAAAGGAGAGTTTGGCAAATAAAAGCATGCGTACCGAGCAGTACTTAAGTGAAGACCTGAGCGACTTCAGGGCCAGCTCAAATTTACCTTGACATTAAGTGGTGACTGGCAGCGCCGCTTCAGAAAGCGTCCACGTCACGTGANGCTCCCGCGCGCGAAACNCGTTCGAAATGTGGTAGACGGTGGGTGCACATGGAATAACTACGACTACAGTCCACAGAAAAATNATGTAAACTCAATGTAGCTTGATAACGAACATAGCTAGATGTATGCAAAATAATAGGCTGTGAAGCGAAGTNGTAATGAGTGAATTAAAATATTACTCTAAGCCTCTTCATCAGTCACCAAGGACTCTTCTGCTTCGGAAATAGCAAGGTCTTCAGGAGGCTCTACAGTCTGAGAATGTTGAATAACATCTCCAGAGACCGATAGCATCACTTTCTGGTCATCAGTATGCCTCTGAAGCAGCTGTACTAATGCCAGGAGCCTGCCCTCCTTCCCTACTCCGGGCTTCGTAAGGCCAGTCGGAACTTNCACGATATGCTTCCTAGATGGGGCATGAAGCCANNGAAGCATTTCCTTGATGTCTCNNTCATGACNCTCTGCTGTCCAGTAAGCAGGATCCAGGTTGGGGGTGTAACTACTANGCACTGAGCTTCTCAGCACNNGCAACCTTGTTCNCCTCGGTCTTCCTTCGCCTCTCCTTGTTTCTCGCAACTCGTTCTCGCTGCTNCTGAACATGTCGGGCATGTTGNNCANNTGTNGNGCCTGCNCTATCTTGAAGCCGGGCCTCCNGAGTGAGGAATTGGTCGAGGGCAGGTGTGTTGTTACGGGCCAGCCATTCATCGGTATGGTTGTCCTTGTGCATCNTTTTGGCATTCCATACGTCGAGTGACANGNTNAGNNCCNTNCNTTTCACTNTCANNNACTTG
>SFCI01000298.1:0-25908 GCA_004681135.1 Hericium alpestre | reverse complement strand
CCTCGCTGATGAAGAATTTCTGTCAGAAACGAGACAAGACACGAACGAAGGGACACTTACTTGATACCCCAGACGATGAGGGACTGGCCGCGACGGCAATCTCCAGCGGCAAACACGCCCTCGACGTTGGTGATATACTTCCTGTTCGGCGTCTGGATGTTCGAGCGGGAATCCTGCTTGACGTTCAAGGCTTTGACGGCCTCCGGCTGGGGACCGAGGAAACCAAGCGCCAGGAACACGAGCTGGGCGGGGAAGAACTTCTCCGATCCCAGCACCTCTTCCATCTTCCAGCGGCCTCCGCTATCTTTGGTCCATTCAACGCGGACTGTGCGTCGTGCGAATTCAGAATAAATTCTAGCAAATTTATCGGAGCAACTTACCTGTGTTCAAGCCTTGCAGCTTGCCATCCTCGCCCAAAACGAATTCCTTGGTGGAGATGCAGTATTCGCGAGGATCTACAATAAAATGCTGAGCGCATTGTTGAGTTGAGATCAGAGGGGAATATACCATGGCCAAAGTGTGCAGCAACCTCGGTGTGTCCGTAGTCCGTGCGGAAGACCCTGTAAAAATCCTGTCAGCGACCGATGATAGCGCAAGGGAAGAAGCCGCTCACCTCGGCCACTGGGGCCAGGGGTTGTCCCGCGCACGCGACACTGGCGGCTGAGGCAGCAACTCGAAGTTGACCACCGACTTAGCGCCGTGCCGCATGGCGGTACCAATGCAGTCGTTGCCGGTATCACCACCACCAATGACAATAACATCCTTGCCCTTGGCGTTGATGTAGTTGCCGTTCTGGAGCTCCGAGTCTAGAAGGGAAGCGGTGTTCATCTGCGGCGGCAGACACGTCAGTGGCGCAAAGGATGCAGATATTCGTGAAACATACGTGGAGGTACTCCATAGCGAAGTGGACGCCGTCCGCGTCTCGGCCGGGAATCTTGAGGTCTCGGGGCCAGGTCGCACCAGTCGCCAACACCACGGCATTGTTCTCCGTGCGGATGTCATCGACATCGACATCGAGACCAATGTGCGCGTTGGGGACGAAGGTCTGATGAACCGGCAGCTTTAGCGGATTTGAAGCAGAAGTGCTGTGATATGACTTACCACTCCCTCGGCAGCCATAAGGTCTAGACGACGCTGGACAACGCCTTTGTCAAGCTTCATGCTGGTACATTGACGTACGATGAGAAAGCAGCTCTCACAGAGGAAAGATGAAGACATACTTAGGAATGCCGTACATGAGCAAGCCACCCATGCGGTCGTTGCGATCATAGACCGTTACTTTATGGCCCGCCTTGTTCAGCTGGTCTGCACACGCAAGTCCAGCCGGGCCTGCACCAATAATAGCGATCTTTTTCCCAGTGCTAAACGTAGGGGGATTTGGAGCCATCCAGCCCATTTCGAAGCCCTTCGGAAATGAGTCAACACAGGAACTACCATCTAGAACTCGATGCACGTACCTTGTCGATGATGGCGCATTCGATGCTCTTGATACCCACAGGCTGCTCATTAATGCCAAGAACACAGGCGCCTTCACAAGGAGCCGGGCAGACACGGCCAGTGAACTCGGGGAAGTTGTTCGTCAACAGCAAGCGGTTCAAAGCGTCCTGCCATTGGCCCTTGAACACGAGGTCGTTCCACTTGGGAATGATGTTGGAGATGGGACAGCCGGTGTCCGACTGGCAGAAGGGCACACCACAGTCCATGCAGCGCGCGGACTGATATTTCAGCTCGCTTTCGGTCAAACGAGTGGAGATTTCCTTCCAGTCCTTCGTGCGCTTGCGGGGTGGACGATACGCTTCGCCGAGTCGCTTGTATTTCATGAAACCGCGGGTCTTGTCGAGCTTGTGAAGACGCTGCTTCGTGGCCGCATCGTCGACCATCGAATCTTCCATATCCACCACCGAAGGCTCGTGGCGCTTGGGAGTAAGCGGGGATGGCTGAGGCTCCTTCGGAAGGAGGATGTCTTCGAGGCCCTCGGAAGCAAGATCCACCTGGCTTACGGTGCGCGACGGCACAAGATCAATGACACTGGCGCGTATCTTCTCCTCCTTCGCCTTCGTCGCCTGCTCTTCCAGAACACGCTTGTAGTCGTACGGCATCACGCGGACGAAGAGGGGGAGGAGGTGGTGGAAGTCGCGAAGAACACGATCGGCGACCTCGGACCCAGTGTAGTGACGGTGATCTTCGATGAGACTGCGCAGCTCTGCAATCTCGCGCGGTTCTGTGACCTTCCCAAGCTCGACCATCTCCATGTTCACCTTGGATGCGAACGTGTGAGCGGTGTCGAGAACGTATGCGATTCCACCGCTCATGCCCGCGGCGAAGTTGCGTCCAGTCGTGCCGAGGACGACGACGCGGCCACCCGTCATGTACTCGCATCCGTGATCACCAGTACCCTCCACCACGGCGTTTGCCCCAGAGTTACGGACTGCAAAACGCTCCGCCGCAATTCCGCGAAAGAACGCCTCACCAGACGTAGCACCGTACAGGCAGACGTTTCCGATGATGATATTCTCCTCGGCCTTGAAGGTGGATGACTTGGGTGGGTAAACAATGAGACGTCCTCCGGACAAGCCCTTGCCGACATAGTCGTTTGCGTCGCCCTCCAGCTCGATGGTAATGCCCGGCGCGAGGAAGGCACCACAAGACTGGCCTGCAGACCCCTTCATGTTGATGTGAATGGTGTCACGAGGGAGGCCCTCTTCACCATAGAGCTTGGACACGCGGTACGACAGTGTCGTGCCCAGCGCGCGGTCGGTATTCGTAACATCGCACTCAACGCGGACCGGAAGCCCTTTCGTCAGTGCAGGCTCCGATTCGTCGATGAACTTGTTGTCCAGACGAATGTACAGCTTGTGGTCCTGCTGGCGGACGCGGTAGGTAGCTGCGCCAGGGCGCATCTGCCATGCGGGCTTGAGGATCGCCGAGAGATCGAGATGCGCTGTTTTCGGAGTGCGCAGCTTGTCGTCGACCTTGAGCATGTCTGCCCTGCCAACCATCTCGTTGATCGTGCGGAAGCCAAGCTTGGCCATGATGGTACGGAGCTCCTCCGCCAAGTAATAGAAGAAGTTGATGACGTGCTCGGGTTGGCCATGGAATTTAGCACGCAGCTGAGGATCCTGGGTGGCAATACCGACGGGACAAGTGTTCACTAAACAACATGAAGTCAGCGCTGCAACGCAAACATGAGGTACTAGTAAACGTACGATGACACTTCCTCATCATGATACAACCCATAGCGATGAGCGGCGTGGTGGCAAAGCCCCACTCCTCCGCACCGAGCAGAGTGGCGATCGCGATATCGCGACCAGTCCTGATCTGACCATCCGTCTGCAGGGTGAGTCGGCCACGAAGATCGTTCAGCACGAGGGTCTGATGTGTCTCTGCAAGACCAAGCTCCCAGGGAAGACCAGCGTACTTGATACCAGTCCATCGGGAAGCACCTGTACCACCATCGTGGCCCGAGATGAGGATATGGTCCGCCTTGGCCTTGGCCACACCGCTGGCGACGATGCCGACGCCGACTTCAGATACGAGCTTCACGGAGACGCGGGCACGAGGGTTCGAGCACTTCAGGTCGTAGATGAGCTGCTTCAGATCCTCGATAGAGTAGATGTCGTGGTGTGGCGGTGGCGAGATCAGGCCAACGCCTGCAGTCGAGTGACGCGTACGTGCGATCGACGCGGACACCTTGTGGCCGGGCAGCTCGCCTCCCTCCCCGGGCTTGGCGCCCTGCGCCATCTTGATCTGCAGTTCGTCGGCATCCGCCAGGTAGTTGGAGGTCACTCCGAAGCGCCCCGAGGCCACCTGCTTGATAGCGGAGCGCATCGTGTCGCCGTTGTTCAGAACCATAGATCGCTCGGCGTCTTCGCCTCCTTCACCTGTGTTCGATTTCCCACCGAGACGGTTCATGGCGATGGCAAGCGTCGAGTGAGCCTCCATTGAGATCGAGCCATAGGACATAGCGCCGGTGACGAAGCGCCGGACAATCTCGTTCCAGGGTTCAACTTGGTCAACGGGTATAGGAGTCGTGTCCTCGAAGCGGAAGTCTAGCAGACCGCGGAGATGGATGCTCTTCGTCTGGTTGTTCGCATTCTGGGAATAGGCATCGTAGGCCTTCTGGTTCTTCTCATGCACGGCGTCTTGTAGGTTGGCAATGGCAGCCGGGTCGTTGATGTGAGGCTCGCCACCGTCGCGCCAGTGGTACTCTCCAGACTCAGGCATACCAGGAGGAATGACAGTCTCGCGAGTGGGCCAGCCTCGCTCGTGAAGCTCAAACGCATCCATGGCAAGAAGGTCGAACGTCGCGCCTTCAACACGGCTCGCAGTGCCAATGAAGCAGCGATTGATAACTTCGTGGTGAAGACCGAGGGCTTCGAAAATCTGCGCTCCCTTGTACGATTGCAAAGTCGAGATGCCCATCTTCGACATGACCTTGAGAATGCCGTTATCGACGGAGTAACGATAGCTTGCCATGAGCTCGTCGAGGGTCTTGTCATTCTTGGTCCTAAGATAAAATGACATCCGTTAGATAGTAAAACTAGGCGGTTGTCAAACAGACTTACAATCCTTCACGAGCGATTTTGTGAACGGCCTCCAATGCAAGCCAGGGGCAGATGGCGTCCGCACCATAGCCAACCAAGACACAGAGGTGGTGAACCTCCCTAGCTTCGGCGGTCTCGACCATGAGCGCGACTTTGGCACGCTTCTTCTGCAGAACGAGATGGTGGTGAACACCGCCGCATGCGATGAGACCAGACAGCGCAACACGAGTCGGCCCGATAGTGCGGTCGGAAAGTATGATGACCTTGATGCCGTCCTCAATGGCCTGAGTAGCCTCTGCACAGACGCGGTCCAGCGCGACCTTGTATCCCGGGAGACCCTCCTCCTTGGGGAAGGTGATATCAATGGTCCGCGAAGGCCAGGTAGCATAAGCGTACTTGAGGTTCTTCATGGCGTTCATCTCCTCAATGGACAGGACGGGGGACTTGAGCAGGATGCGGTGGCACTGCTCTGGGCGCATCTCAAGGAGATTGCCCTCCGGACCGACGTAGGCCTCCAGCGACATGACAATGCTCTCTCGGATGGAATCAATGGGAGGGTTGGTGACCTGCGCGAAGAGCTGACGGAAGTACTCGTAGATCATACGAGGCTGAGTGGCCATAGCGGCGAGAGGAGCGTCGTTGCCCATGGAGCCCAGAGCCTCCTTCCCGTCCGTGACCATAGGGAGCATGAGCAGGCTGAGCTGCTCGACCGTGAACCCGAACGCAAGCAGGCGAGGGTCCATGGATAAGGGGGCAGCATCTGGCTGAGCAGCGACCGACTGGCTGCGCTTGACGCGCTTGACGATATTGGGGACCAAGAGCGTGTGAGTCTCGATCCATGATGCAAAGTTCTGCTTCCTGGCGGTGTTGAACTTGAGCTCTTTGTCGTCCACGATGCGACCCTCGACCGTGTCGACGAGAAGCATCCGGCCCGGCTTGAGGCGGCCCTTCTGTACGATCTTTTCGGGGGAAATGAAGATGGTGCCGACCTCGGAAGCGCAGACCATGATGTCTTCGTTTGTCACGACGAATCGGCATGGCCGCAACCCGTTCCGATCCAGATTGGCGCCACAATAGCGACCATCGGAAAAGGCGAAGAGTGCAGGCCCATCCCAAGGCTCCTGCAAGCACGCCGCCCAATTGTAGAATGCCTTCTTCTCTGGCTCCATGTGCTCGTTGCTCTGCCATGCCTCGGGGATGAGCATCATGACAGCTTCTGGCAAGGTGACGACGCCATTGACCACAAGAAGCTCGAGCACGTTATCGAAGGCTGCGGAATCGGAGCCACCGGCTTCGATGATGGGATAAAGGAGGTCGAGTTGATCTCCGAAGAGGGAAGATGTCAAAACGCCTTCGCGAGCGCGCATCCAGTTCTTGTTCCCTCGCACAGTGTTAATCTCACCTGGTGTGAGGAGTCAGCATCGCTTACTGTCGATTTGGAGCACTTGGACAAACCGTTGTGAGCCGCCCATCTCATAGGCTGAGCACGATCCCAGCTCGGGAATGTATTCGTCGAAAAGCGGGAGTGTACGAGAGTAAAATGGGAACAGTACAGGACGTGATTGAGATCATGGTAGTAATTGTAAACTTGCGGAGGGCATAACTGTCCCTTGTAGACAATGTTCTTGGACGAGAGCGAGCAGACATAGAAGCCTTTTGCGAGCGTACTTTATAAGACAGAGGCAAGTCCAAAGTTTTGAGCTAAAGTCGGTGCAGTCACAGAAATAGAAAAAGACAAACATGCTATGCGTTGCGTGCTTGCGAAGAACATAGAGCTGACGCTCAAACTGTTTCGCATCGAACGGTCCGCCTTGACTCTGGCTTCCGTCGCCATAGTGGTTGCGGAGAACGACAAAGGGCTGAAGAATGATGGGCTCCTTGCTGCTTGCTGCGGGACCGAGAATAGACCCGTCGGTGGGCACCTGGCGCCAGCCGAGAACTCTGAGGCTGAGAGAACTGGCGATCTGCGAGAAGACGGACTGCTGCTTCTGCAGTAAGATAGGGTCATTGGCTTTGAAGAAGACGTTGCCGACAGCGTACTCTCCCGGCTCCGGGAGAGCGCAGCCGATGTCCCGCTCGGCCTCGCGCTTGAAGAACAGGTGAGGGATACCCGTCATGACGCCCGCTCCGTCTCCATCACGGCTGTCGGCACCCGTCGCACCACGGTGCGTCATGGCGCAGAGAAGCTGCCTGCCATCGGAGACGATTTTATGGCTCTGCTCGCCCTTTATGTGGCAAATGAAGCCGACACCGCACGAATCCTTCTCGAGGTCATTGATATAGAGACCCTGGCTTGCGGGGAGCGATCCGGACCAGGATTCGGGATCGCGTTGGACGGCGTTGAAGCTGTTGATAGAGGATTGGGTAGCGAAGTCTTCGACCAGAGGGAGCTCTGGCTCGACAAAGCGATTGCGAGTTTGGAGATCTTCAGAGGGCGAAGGGGTGATTGCCATAGAAGAGCAGGGCTCTAGTGGGTTGGGTAATACTGATAGGCAGAGAGCGACAGGGAAGATGATGGTGAGAGAGGGCAGAGATAAGGACGAGCTGAGCCCTCGTCTAATACGAATTGAGATTTGGAGCAGCGAGTCAGACCTCCGCTCCTCCGAACCCGCTCCGTTCCTCGGCCGAATCCACCTCCATCCAATCACAGCTCGTGAAAATCAGTCCAGGCGCGGCCCGCCGGATCTCCGTTCCGAATTCACCCTTTTCAATTGGCCCAAATCAGCCTAGCCACGCCGTTTTTCACTCTCCGCGACTCCGTCCCGCTTACCCGCTTTCGTCCTCGTCGCTGTCAGTGACGGCTAACAAGCTCAAGGTTTGTCCCTGCACCTCGTGCGTCGTCTTCAAAGCGCCGTCAGTTGATTACGAGCCCTGTGTGTTAACATGGCCATTCACCGGCCGTCACACGAGATCCAGATGGTGCCTCAATAATTTCAACATCAGCCATTATTTGCGGCGCGGATAGTTCTCGAGGCACCTGGAATCAACGGCTCGCCGTGTTAGCCTCGACGCTGATGTGGAGGTTTCGAGAGCGGCACTGAAGTACTGACATACGGCATCGTTAGAGCATTCTGGATGATCTTCAGTAGATTCGCACCTCGACTTGCTTGGAAACCATGTCCTTCGATGGTTCAACGTTGTGATCGAGGCTGTATCTTCCTTTCACCCTTCACCGACAGCCTTTTGGCTTCATGCCCATGCACCACGGGTATGCGTTCTCTTCGGTTCCCAACAACTTCTTCCTATAACCGGTCCTGGTACAGTTCCCAGTGCGAATCCCATGGATGTTTAATAGCTTGACGTCACGAACCAGCCTTTTCTCTACTTTCACTTCTATGTTGCCGAGTCGATCTTCTCGCCGCATATAGCCCGAGTGGAAACAGCTGCGCCGAACGTTTGTTCACCATCGATGCCCTTAGTGACTGAGTTTGCGGCGCAAGGACCCTCCACATGTGGCCAGGATGTCCCATGCGCGCCCCGAATTCCGTCGGAAGCGAGGAGCGAAATATCGGATGAACTCGCACGATGGCAATGAGGAACTTCCGGCATCGGCATCGCTGGCAGCGTCTGACCGACCACCTGTGGGCGCATGCACGCAGGCGAGACTGAGCATGGCGTGAACATGGCGTGTAAGTATATGGCGGCCACGATGCTTCCAGTCGCGTTCTATCAGATAAAGCTCGGCATCGGAAGCATTCTATAATCCAGCAGTGCCCTGTTTATTGCCTGTTTATTACATTTACTTGCCTGCGCAGTCCTCGCTCCATTACTCAAGCGTTTCGAGGAATCCACTTCCGCGGAGCGGGTTTGTCAGAGCCCGGGCGCGTCAATTGCGAAGGGAGGATGCGCCATTCACTGCATAGCCTTGATCCAAACTGAGTGGATTAAAATCCATTCTCGAGGTCGTTCAGCATATTCTGCTATATTGCTGTGCCTGCACAGATGAAACTATCTCACCAATGAGAACAACTGGGACAGCCAAAGGCCTAGACTACACACGAGTCTGTACATACTTCACGGCAAAACCGGAGATTGAGGACTACTATCCGACGAGGCCGCCTCGTTTTCAGCCGGCTCCATCGTGGAGGGCACAGCATGTGGCAGCTAGACACACGAGTCAGGAAGAACTTCCCATCGCTGGAAAAGCGAAGCCGAACCTTTGTGATGACCATTGTATTGCCGTACAGTTTCTCCAGATGCCATTTCCCAGAGACGCGCGGTGTGGTCGGAAGAGGCTGCGAATGGTAGTGGTCAGATCTTCGAGTCGCGGCTTCTGCATCACATAACTCGCCTGTTACGAGATATGCCGAGTCGGCGCTGAAGGCGCAGTCCCAGACCCAACGTTGGTGGCCCTGCAGGACCTTGTCCAGTCTAAATTCGTAATTGGGCGATATCGACCAGATTTTGACTGTAGTGTCTGCAGAGCACGTTGCCAAATATCTGTTCGAGACAGGTGAGATGAGCGCCATGACGAGATGAGGGATCAGAGGGACACACTTCACGTCAGGACTGAGAAGGCATCGTGTCAAGTACCGGTTATGAGCTTGGAACTTCGTGACAGCCTGAAACCGCGGGAGCCCAGAGCCCTCTTCGTTGATTTTCCACACGTAGCATTTTCCCTAGAAATACAGTCGTTGGTCATGGACGCCTTTGAGGGTGAGAAGCGGAGGACCTTGTTATTGCCTGCAACCAGGCATGAGCCGTCCGAGGCGAGGGTGACAGATCGAATAGGGATATCGCCCGCAGGCGTCTGTTTAAAGTATTGAGTGTGGGTCGAAGAAGCCGCGAGAGTAGAAATCGAGTTACCAGCTCATGTGTGCAGATATTCTCGGACAAGTCCCATTGCTTTATCCTACCCGCCTGATCGCAGGAGATGAGCTCGCCTTGATTTGGGTGGACGACAACGTCGTTGACTCAATGCCGCAGTGCAGGTCAGCGCGAAAGCTGGTTAAGGTGACGCGAGCACTTTACCTGGCGCCTCGTTATTATAGTTGCGGTGAAGCTGGGTGCTCCTAAGGCACTGTCAGTGTCGGTTAAGGGACAAAGCTTTACTACAAACGCACCGCAGATCCCAAATCTTGATCATCCCATCTTCGCTCCCAGTCACCAGCCACTTCCCTTGGCTATGGAAAGACACCGAGGTAACGTTCGCAGTGTGGCCATCGCGGTCGAAGCTGATAATCTGCCCGATGGTCAGAGAAGAGAATCTAGGCGAAGAATCCGGGAAATGCACACCGGCGTCGAGCTCGTCCCCGCTATCTCGTATATGTTGACCTTCTTGTGTATGGCGGCGGCTAAAAGACGTTTGCTAGGGCAGGCCGCATGAGCGGACCGAACGCAGGCATGCACTTACACGTGTACCTACTCTGGTGAAATGGCAAGTCTGTTTACTTGCTGCAAATGATGTAATTTAGTCTTCTGCTGGTCGCAGGGCATCCCACAAGTGAGAATGGGCCTCACTCCTGATTCGTTGCTACGCGTGATGGTCCGGGAGCAAATCCCGCTCCAGGCCTCCCAGAATCGGATCTCATGGTCGTACGAACCGGTAACGAGGATCACAGACATATCGTGGCGTGCTGCACTGGCAGCCGGCTTAGCGGGCGCAGTGCTCTGCGCGTGCGGGGGCATGTTGCAGGCAGAGATGGCCGCTAATCGGACAGAGGCGCTGGCACTGCAGTGAAGATATAAATGGGACGCGTCACGCAGATGAAATGGATTTGGAAGGGATTGGCCAGGGGAGTGCGAAGAGAGAGCGCGAAGCGGAAGGAGGGAAGGAGAACGGGACGCGTGAGTTGCCGTACGCGTGGCCAGGCTGCAGCGGCGCTCCGATCGAACATTTCCATCCACGAGTCCATCGTCGACGCTTCTCACAGGATTTGGGGCAACCTCATTGCGCTCACCTTCGTCTCGAGCCTCGTGTGTGTTCGAAATCGCCAGCCTCAGATCCTTGTCTCGATCCACTCCGATACCACGCCGCTTCCTCCACCGATCCATGGGAACACCCTCAGCGCTGCCCAGCCTTTTGAGCTATGAATACCAGTCCTATCACCTTCGTGCGCTCAAGCGGTGTAGTGCAGATCGCCTTATATTCGACTGCGCCTGTGTCTTTGCCTCCTCCAGCTGCCTGCCGCCGAGCATGCACACGCTCGAGCAGCAAGACGTCTCTTCTGCATCCATTTTGATTACGTGTCTATTCACTCGTGCCTAGAGCTTCTATCTGTCCAGTGTTCTGCGGTAATTTGTCTCGTTTCATGAACGATGCTCGGAGCCTTCATTTACCGCAGCTGCCCACCGGCTTGGTGCTTCGCGCGAGGCTTCGAAGGCCTCGACCGACTTTGTGTCGCTGTATCCGATATTTCACCCCCCAGGTGAAGCATGCTTCTTCTGCGGCGCATCCTAATTCTGCCGACATCTCCTAACTCCTCGTTACCACCTGGACCTGGATGTGGACAAGTCATTCCGTAAGCGTCCCAAATTATCCTATAACATTAACGACGCTCCCTTCATACAGATCAGGACGTATCTGTATCTGTTCATTCGGACTTCCTGTGCTTGGGATACCCATTCCCGTTGTGCATCGAGTGTGACGTCCGGTAGGAATTCCTTTCTTTTCTGCGTGGTAATTTGCACCGTTATAAAAGGGTGCGAGGGAGAGACAACACTCCACAGCACTCGAAGCCCAGCTTCACCTCACAGTGGACACTCCCAGCTACTATTTCGGCTATGAACAACTTCGCGGTAAGCAGCGCTGCTCCAGGACGCTCGTCGCTCGTTTCTGACCCGCTTCGGCAGAATGGCGCCCGCGTCTTCTTCTGGGACTCGAACGGGACGGTCGTGTACGGGCGGGTCCAAAGCACCAGTATCCAGGCCGATGTACGCCCAAGGTTTCGTGCTTTCCGGCCTGAATCTTCTAACACATACTTCTAGGGCACCCAGATCGTCACGCTTCGCCTTGAAGGCACGAACACGACCGTGAATCTCCCGTAAGTGGCCGCTATCGATTTGCGTGCTGGAATAACTCTGCGCCCACAGTGCCGATCTCCTCAACGCCGATCACGGCCAGCAGCACTAGATGGTGCCGTCTTTTTTTCCCTCGGCTTTATTTAGGACTGCAGCTATCAAACGGACTTCTTGATGCATTCACGAGCGTTGGACGCTTACTAGACATTGTATCGTTGCTTCCTATTCCCAAATGTGTGTCAGATAGAGTTTCTTCTTGTGTCTTCTCCTCGGAGTGCGAGTGGAGATAGTCAGTAATTATCTGAGGCCTGAGAAGTCGCGGGGATTTTCTGCGCCATGACGTCAAGTATTGGCTCAAGACTTCCCGAAGTACCCATGTGCCTCGAGACCGTGGGGGAAGTCCAGTCCTATGAGACGGACCAGGACCGTTATAACGTTGGAAGTGTCACACGGAGAAGGGATTCACAAGTCTGTAATTAGCTTCGTCCAAGCGCCTGGACTCCAGACTGCATAAGAGCGAACTTGCCTTCGCCGCCCTCCCGCCCGCCGATAATGCCCCAGTGTGCGTCTGTCGCCGTCGTCTGACATAGAAAAGTGCGTCAGTAGTCATCGGTAGGCCCGGAGCTGACGATGTCTGGTCAAGCGGATGCAGTAAAACTGCACGTTGTCCAGGGAAGAAGTAGATCGGGCTGAAGTCGATGGGCGCAAGATTCAAGAGCACGATCGCCCAGCAATGCAAGAACTGATCGGGTGCTGTTCATCTGGGCATGCTGCTGGCTGAGTACTTCTCCATGTCCATTACCCAAGCCTGAGGCACAAATCCCTACTTGAACCTTACTCACCGCACATTTTCCCAAACGCCGAACGGCCTACAAGCGGCGGCCTACAAGCGGCGGCCTACAAGCGGCGGCCTACGGCTTGATCACTTCAAGAGTCTGCCGAAACACGAGGGTGAGATAGAAAGTGAGATTTTAGGAAGGCCTCACGTCCGACGAACAGGGCCGGGGTGTGAACGAAATGATATGGGCCAGCATGCACGTTTCATTCGGCAAGTTCTGTGATGTTTGGGAGTCCAAAAATCCGGCTGAGGTGTAAGTCACCGAGGGCTGTTATAAAGAAAATAGAAAACATCTGTATAATTTTACCTCTCAGGACGGCGAGGCGTTGTTGGAGACGTAAGTAGGGGATGAGCGAGTTGCAACGTAGTACGTTCTGGTGCTCGAGACGGAAGCAAATTTGGCTCGGCATCAATGGCTGAGGATCGCTTGTGCAGATCTGAGATGCATCTCAAAATCTTATCTTATCCTGATCTCACGACCCGGTATAAGGGCCGACGTCAGGTCCGCCATCCTTGCTGCGCGCCTTCACTACCATTCCCCCAATTTCCTGGGCGGCCTGCAATATGAAGTCTCACTCAGCTCAGCACATGCATCCATCTTCACTTGATAGATCTGGGCGTCCGAAACTACCGGAGAGCCCAACATCCACGTCGGTCGTATCGATAATATTGCGCCTTGTGGAATGTATGCTTGGGGCATTGCTTGGGCTTTTTCGCCGAGCGACTCTTGTTTCTGAGTCATTCTCATCGTCCACCTTTGATATTTTGTTGGAGGTTTGCAGGATACGACCTTGCGAAATATATAGCCCAGACAGCAGCGCTATACTCATCCTTGGTGTCCAGGAAGGTGCGTCCATCCTTCCATGCGGCATTTCACAAGCCCTACATTGTAAAAAGGTGTTGGCAGAAGCATAGCTCTGCAATTTTCAGAGCTGGGGTATACAGTTTTTGCGTTGTGCCCTAATCAGGCTGAAGAACAACCTGGACATGGTCCCCACGAGCAGGACAACGTGTCTTCAGTAAGCTTCTGATTCTTCGTGCGCAAGAGAAGTTCTTATCTGTCGCCAAGCTTCTTTACATGTGGCATAATCGCAAGGAACGAAGGCGATCCTTGCCTTGGGGCCTGATAGCTCCCGTGTCACTTGACATCTGGTCCAACTCTCAGCGACAGCGGGCGCTTGAGACGGTCCAAACCTACTGCCAAAACTACAAGCTGAAGCTCGTAGCCCTGGTCGTATCTCCAGCTCCAGGCCGAGACTCGCTGTCTCCACATATATTGCTCCATCATTTAATGTCCGGGGCCGTTGACGTGTGTTCTGAATGTTCCGCTGAGGAAGATCGGTGGACGAAAAGGGTGCTCTCTCAGGTCACGGAGCCAATATTAATGGCCCACGACTACACGCGGATGCTGCGGGAAACTTCTGGCCGAATTATCATTATTTCTCCGAGCTTAGAAGGTAAATACTTACTCCAAAAGGTTCATGGAGAAACTGATGTGTTTTAGATGGAAACGACTTCGGGTTCTCTATAGAAGGAGCCCGCCGTGCTGTTACACGACATCTGTGCGACGCTCTACAGCCATTTGGTATTAGGGTGACATCAATAGTCACAGGACCGATAGCAGAAGCATCACCTTTTTCATATGAAAGATCGGATGATCTTAAAAGGAGGCATGTCTTTGTCTTCGGCACTGTCGGGACGAATGCTGATACATAACGCGTGTGGATTGTAGGAGTCAGGTTTTGGGGGAGAAAACAACGCGCCTGCCTGGTGAGCTGTGGTCTCTTTCTCGGACCGGTATCGCTGACGCGTGTCTTTTCATTTAAATCCAGTGACACAAGTGCGATTGAGAAAAGCAATTGCGTGGATACATAAGCATCTCGCTGTGAGCGAGGAAGAAATTGTTCATGCTACTCAAGTTGCAGTACAATCACGGTCAGTCCCATCATATCTTAATTTTATCCTGAAGATTAGAAGAGCGCATGTCAACAGATATCCAAAGCCCATCTATTCTATCGGTTTACACTCTTTACTACACGACTTACTGAACGTCGTCCCGACCAGCTTCTTGACGACAGTCAAGTGGCTCCTAGTGGAAATATGGTTAACACACACATAACTGGTGTGTGTGTGTGCGCCTGTATGCTTTATTTTGGGAAGGGAAGACCGTCCGGTTATAACATATTGTCACCATTATAAGGGTATGAGTTTATTGAATGTAGTAGTGATGCTACGATACTGGCTTTCGATCCTACAGGCAAAGCATCTCAATTTATATTAGTCGGAGCAGTGCGTATATCGACATACCCTGATCATGAGACTAACCCGTTGGCCTGCGACCAGATCTCGTCCCATAAATGTCTTTGGCCGAAGCACAGAATGATTGTACTGGTACCGAACGTCGTCTCTGTGTAAAAGCTCAATCAACTGACAATAAGACATGCGCGCTCGCCACGCACTTCTGTATGTAAAGGCTGCCCGACGGCAGCAAGAGCTGAAAATTGTCTTGCGGGGCGCCTTCTACCGACTGCAGGTGCAAGACGCGATCGGCGCCTAGACTCACGCCCAGAATCCAGGAGCCGCTGGCGTCTACATTATCCACATGAGGAGAAATCTCGCCATCCGAGGCTAAATGCAAAAGATGCGTTTGGGTATCGTCTTGCGTAGGACAGACGGCCCGCAAGCGGTTCAGTATCTTGGCAAGCATTGGCGACTCGACGTCATCCCAAGATGAGACGTGCATCTCTCGAAAGCGCTTTATGACGCCATCAAAATGTCCCTGTAACGCGTATTAGCATGAGCACTCCAGGACTTAAGCCGTACAGACCTCCTCGAATTCGTAATACTCGTCAGGTAGAAATTGCCCGTGAATTGCGCCTGCATGTTTGGGCTGATCCGGTAGCGAAGATAGATATTGAGTACGACGGCGCCGTATGCTTCGTCTTTCGGTCTGGTTCAGCTTCTCCAAAGACGCAGCCAACAGTACCCGTTGTCCCTCCAGTGATAGAAAGTTAGGCAGAAACTGAAAGTCCTTGGGGCATATTCCGCTGGATGCCACAGTATCGACAGAATAATATCTCTTCAAGGTGCTTCCGAGTTCACACCATCTCGATTGTGGAAGACAACGGGACGCGGTGCGAAAAGCTTGCATGTAGTTTCTCCTACAATCAGTTAGGTCTGCAAGCTTTGAAAACGGCTAATGAAGGATACTCACGTAGATGTGCTGGCTGTTCGAGCGCTCTGTGAAGTTGCTGGCCGTGGCACTCGAAGTCAAGTCGACAAATGGGGGTTACGTAACTTTCATTCTTGCTCTTGACCTACCTTCACCACAGAGTCCGCTGGACAGTCCTTTCCACAGCTTCCGCTTGGCGATTGGTGCCCCTTGCATCTCATTACCTAGACGCCAGTCGTGTCGCACTCGTGGATGTCGGACGATGCATCGAAGGAGGCCACCAACTCACTGTATGCCGCGGTCGCCCGAACATTGACACGAAGCGTTGCGTTATACTTTTCTCGTCCAGTACGTTTGTTCAGGCCGTCAAAGAGTGAATAGGCAGGTGCTGTGGTCAGGGTGAATTCCTTATTGACATACCCATAGTCAGTGGATGGCATTCCCTCCGAGGATTGGCGTCTAGAGAAGGGACTTCTCTGACGCCGCGGTTCATCACAGGGCTTGTGAAGGAACAAGGGGTGCGTTTAATAGTATTTCCACTTATGATGTGCGATAATGTTTCCCTTTGCTTCTAGTTTATGGTGATCCCTAAACATTTTGTCCCTCCGCTCGTCGTGAACGCTGTGCTTGGTACAGTCCTTTGGACCTCATACGCCGAAGCGTCGTCCCTCCTCGAGCCGCATATGGCTGCATATCCGATAGTGAATGCCGCATTATCTGGTGCTATCGCGGGTGGGTGCCAGGCGATTATTGCTGCTCCTGCCGAGAACCTTCGTTTGGCAATTGAAGGCGGTTCCGCTAAGTCTGGAGGCTGGTCTCATGCCTGGAAGGAGGTCTTCCGAGGTACGGCCCCTGCAAGATCTGATCTGAATATCAATGTCAGGAACGCGAACCTGGAGGATATCAGGCAAATCAGGACATGGATGAGGGACGTCCGGGATATGGCTGGGAGAGGATGGGATGGCTGGGGCTGGGGTCTAGCCAAAGACATGTTTGGTATGGATCTTCCTCGTCTCTAGCGGGACAACTCACTGAGCCGCGTTATGCACGATTCCAGGCTTTGCTGCCTTCTTCTCAATATTCGAAGTGACCCGGCGGGTCGCAACTAACGTGAAGCTAATCACCCAGAACATGGTCCAATATTATGACTACGGAGAGGATCATGGTCACTCTGTTCGGCGCCATGCACCTCGAATTGTCCACGGTGTTGCCTTGGTGTCAGGAGGAGCCTTTGCGGGATTGAGCTATGAGATCATGAGCAGACCATGGGACGCCGCAAGAAGAGCCGTCTATCTCGATCGGGTACATTCTAGTACCACGCATACAGCAAGACGTTTCGCCGTCAGCGTGCTTCTTCGGAAGGTTCGCGCAGATGGCTTCCTTTCGCTTTTCCGCAACCCAGAAGTAATTTCTCCAGACCATCATGGTACAAGCTCTGGACGACGGAGGATCCGCGCTGCCTTGCGAACATTGGCACGTGTTGGACCCTGGGGTGTCGGATTCTTAGTGTGGGAGGCAATGGGACCTGGAATTTCGTAGCTCAATACCGGGCTGTATTGATGAAAGAGGATGTGATATGTAGAGGTCGAAGCAACAAGGATACCCCAGGTGCTTCACGTCATCTCCTGTCTTCTGAGTTTTAGATGTCCTCAACGACGCTATCGATACTAATACGGTGCTCTTCTGTGCTGGGCAGATAGTGCGGACGCGAGCTGCCTCCTGCGATCTGTTGACCACAAGACGAGCGATTTCAACGTGGTTAGCCGGTTTTGGCCAGACTCGCTCACCGATTGCATCGTCCGACGTTCGAATGGCCATTGATGCGGGAAAATGCATTTCCGCGGGTCTGCGCCAGTCAGCAATCGCGCGGAGACTTAGGGAGCCGTTCACGAAGGGCTTTTCCTCATCGATGGATCTCGCGCAGATTGGACGACACTGCAGGCGCCGTGTGGACACACAGGACGATCGTGAGCACATCTCAGCGCTTCATGCCATCGCGCTTCCATAGGCTTCCATGCGTGTCGAGATCTCTAAGCGAACGTTTACGGGTTTGACTATCTCACAGTTTTCGAGATTTCACAGAATGGCTCGCACTGCACACAGCTGTTACACTTGCAGCACTGCGCCGGCCAGCCGGTGGATCCTTTGACTGGCTTCTCCGGGATCTATTGCACCGAGCCATGCATACGGAGGTCAGTGGATATCCGACTGGGCCTGGGTTCACTACACATACTTCTTATGCTTCAGCTTCTGCTGTTCAACGTCTTGTGTCCATTTCAAATGTCTTCCTGTTACACTATATGCCTCATCTGTGTTGCACGACTGTGATTTCTCCGTGTTTCCTATCTCGTCTGGTAATAGATGGGATTTCAAGAAACTCTCATGTTCTGGAGCCTATCCACTTTACTCCTCAAGAAGGTCACTAACATCGTCTTATTCTTTCTTGCTTCTTTCTGTACACTGTAGATGTGCTCGAAATGTTACTGGCATTCATAACTTTCCGTTAGTAACCATCGTCAATTCCTCGAATATTTCTCACTCTATGGTACTCGACATGGCCGCATCATGGCCGACGACGTCTGCACAATGTAAATACGGCATGTTTTTTCTTTCTTTCTTTCCTTCCAACGTCGAGGTCGTGTCAAGCTTTGGCAAAGCTTTGGTGTTAATAACGTTAATATTCCATCCAGTTCGACTGCCTTCCAGAAATCGAGAGTAGCTACGGTTCGGCTATGGCCGCGGGCCGGCGCTGCTGTAGCGCGTCCGGTGAAAGAGCAATCGCGCTCATCGACAACGACCTCCGAGTCTTCCACTTATCACTGACCTAGAGCTCGTATCTATACATTTGTAGCCCACCTCGCTATACGTGCCATTGCGTTCTCTGCAACTAGTATTCGGCCTGCGCGACATTTCTCATCTACGGACGATGCCTCGGTGCTCACATAAAGGATGTGGTCAAGAGTTTGACCCCTCGAAAAATGAAGATGACAGCTGCGTTTATCATCCAGGTGCACCGGTACGTGTACCTCCGTGAAAGGTATGGCTCAGAGCTCAACACTACCACCGTGAAGGTCTTTCATGAAGGCTTGAAGTCTTGGTCTTGCTGCAACACTGTCAACAAACCCGTCCTGGAGTTCGACGAGTTCATGAAGATTCCGGTGCGTCCACATTGTTGTCTATGTACTTTTAAAACGTTTATCTTCTCTGCAGGGATGTATTCGAGGACCTCATTCGGCGGAAGTTGCCGCTCCAGAACCAGCTCCGTCTACTTCGAGCCGGAAAGAAAATGTCAAATTGACACGAACGGAGGACGGAAAAGAGTCTTACAGTTCACTGCCGGCTGCCGCTGCAACCGCGAAAATGCCAGTCCAGGCAGTGCCAAGACCAGCAGCGCCGCCTCCGCCTCCTGCTGAGGAAGAGGATGACTTAGACGCTCCGGTTGCTCCTGGCACGAAATGCCGGCATAGCGGATGTAACACCCTGTACGTGAGCGACGAGGAAAACCGGAAGGGCGACGGGCTAGGAACTATGTGCACGTATCACCCTGGAAAGGTAAGCTGTATGCATATTTGAGATGCTAATGAGCAAGGTCTGATAATACTTGAAGCCCATATTCCACGAGGGCAGTAAGGTTGGTTCACCTCGTTGATTATCGTGATCATGAATCCTTCTCTCAATTATGCAGGGATACCTGTGCTGCAAGCGGCGTGTCCTTGAATTTGATGAGTTCCTCAAGATTGAAGGGTGCAAGCAAGGCAGGCACGTTTTCGTGCCGAAGTCCAAGGGAGACTTGGTTTGTCGTCCTGTGATCCTCCGTAGCGAAATAGTCGCTGATGTGCACGTCAAGGCCGCCGAGGAACTTACGACATGCAGGATTGATCATTACCAGACACCGAACGCTGTACATGTGACTGTCTTCGCAAAACAAGCTGATCAGCAGCGCAGTTCTGTGGTCTTTGAAGAAAACCAGGTATGGCTCCTTTATGGCATCCTACTATAAAAAGTGCTCATTCTTGAGTTCTAGGTACACTTGGATGTCGTCCTCCCAGGGGCCAAACGGTTTAAGCGGTCGCTCGACTTGTTCGGTCCGATTGTTGCCTCGACGTCCACCTTCAAGTACTATGGTACCAAGGTAAGCAGTTCCTACACATTCGATACGCAACCCTCCAAAAATACTTTCTAGATCGAGCTCAATTTGAAGAAACTGGATGGGCGGAGTTGGACGCTGCTAGAGCGGACAGATCGTGATCTCGGAAATATCAGCTTGACGTTTGGAGTGGGCGGTCGGACAGGGACAATCGGCGCAAAAGAGCTCGTGCTCGACGGAGAGAACAATATTAAAAGACTCGCATAAATGCTCGATGCAGGTCCGAGTTGTGAAGCAATGCAATTAGATCATCATATTTTACGCGATAAGTGTCTAATGATGGGCCATAAGGATGCCGGCATGTCGACGAAGGGGATTGACAGGCCTGCATCTGCATCGGGGCGGGATGCATAGTCTAGTACAGGACTTTCGGCTTTTCGACGTTCTCGTAACTCTGTATCGTGTCCCCTTCCCGAAGATCCTGGAAGCCCTGAATACTGATACCACACTCCAGACCTTTAGAAGCCTCCGTAAGGTCCTTCTTAAGATGCCTGAAGGTATCGAGATGTCCTGACCACGATCTATGAGTATCAAGAGAAGCCATGGATGATACTGCAGTAAAATACCTTCGTATACAACAGTACCTGCCCGCACAACTTGCACCGGCTTGCTCTTCTGCAAGATACCGTTCGTGATACGGCTGCCAGCGACCTTCTTGAAACGCTTGTTGCCTAGTTGGATGTCGAAAAGCTGAAGCACTGTGGCCTCCGCAACGATCCGCCTGTCATACTCAGTGGGTAACAGCGCGGTCACATGCTCCGTGACTTCGTCCATGACTTTGTAAATGATGGCTGATGAGAAGATGGGTACGTTGCTGGAGCCAGCAGCGGCTGCGCTTGGTCGAGGGACAGGGACCGAGAATGCAACGATCATGCCTGCAAAGCAGCATTGGAATTCGGTGAGCGGAAGCAGGCCCAAGTCTGACAGTGTTAATTACCTTCTGCGGCTTTGGCTCTGAGAACATCAGATTCTGTGACTTCGCCGACACCTGTTGACACAATCTTGACGCGAGCAAGCTTGTTTCCAATGCCTTCCAGTGCACCGACGAGCGCTTCCACGCTGCCACTCACGTCGCCTTTGATCACCAGGCGCAATTCCTTCGGACCATCGTCGGCAGCGCGCTCAACTTGAACAATCGTCCCTTGAGCAGCGGCCTGAACTTCCAATTCTCGTTGGTCTCGGTCCAGTCGACGTTGAGAATTGATGGCTTCCACATCGGTAAGAAGCGCATCCTCCTCAGCTTTGCGTTCGCGATTGACGACGGCTTTCTTTACGTCTTGCTCCGAACCCTGGAGGACCTCGTCGCCGGCCTTGGGCAGTTCCTTCCAGCCAGACACGGTGACCGCCATCCCAGGATAAACGGCTTTCACAGATTGTCCGGCAGCGTCATTCATCACGCGAACCTTGGCAAAGGTCGTACCACAGATGATGTGTGTGCCGGGCTTGAGACAACCTCGGCTGATCAGGACGGTGGCAACAGGCCTATGAAGATGATTACATGAGCAATGACTCTCAACGATGAACTTCGTAGATACGAACCCAAGACCCTTTTGCACTTTGGACTCTAGCACATGTCCCTCCACATTGCCGTCGCGTTCGGCACGCAAATCCTGCATCTCGGCCACGGCTGAGATAGTCTCAACAAGTTGATCGAGGCCTTGGCCAGTGAGACCAGATACCTCAACCGAGGGTATATCACCACCAATAGCCTCCAGATGCACGTCTTCCACGAGCAGTGAGTGGTGGACTTTCTCCTGTAAGCAAGATGAGACACTTGTCCACTGGCAAATAGAAGAGCTTACGATATCAACGCCAGGTCTGTCAACTTTATTGATCGCGACAACAAGCTGCACATTCGCCTCATCCTTCTTGAAAAGTTCGATGACCTCCTTGGTTTGTGGCTTGACACCATCATCAGCTGCCACTACAAGGACAACAATGTCGGTGACACTAGCTCCTCTGGCACGCATGGCTGAAAATGCAGCGTGACCCGGGGTATCCAGGAATGTAATGGATCGAGTCTCGCCACTGCCGGAGCTGTTCGGCACGGAAACGGAGAAGGCACCGATATGCTGTGTGATTCCACCTGCCTCGCCGGAAGCGACTGATGTAGAACGAAGTTTATCTAAAAGTGTAGTTTTGCCGTGATCGACGTGGCCCATTATGGTGACAATGGGAGGGCGTGAGGGGAGCGTGGAAGGGTCGGGATGGGGAGGGCTACTTGCGATATGAACAAGAGGTACTATACAACTGATAAAAGAGAAGAACTCACGCAGGAAAGATATCAAACGCCGCTTCGTCATTGATTACAGGGTTCCGATTGAACTCCTCCGCAAGAAGAGCGGCATAATCCGACGTTAACACTGACCATGAAATAAGCTACTGCCTCCATCAGACAATAAATATATTCACCATGATCATAGGACGACTCTTCTCCCATTCCAGCTTGACGCATCACTCGCTGAAGGGTGCCTTGAGGCCCAAGCAGATAAGCAAACTGGCACTTGAATGACAAGGAAGTAACTCACCCATTCTAACCTTCAGTAATCGGGCCAGGTTACCAACGGAAATGGTGGAAGGGATGAAGACGTTTATCTTTGCAGGCCGTCGTAGTTCAGCTTTCGACTTCTTCTGTTTGACAACCTTCGTCACGGGCGCTGCGGTGCGAGATTTTGACGACGACCATGCTGGCCCAGAATCACCAACATCCTCTGAGAGCATTTGAACTAAAGAACCCCGTTCTTTGTAGGATGCCTTCGCCCGTCTACCACCACGCTGCTCCTCGCTCGCGCCAGTCTGAACAACATTGTCACGATATGACTGTCGCTCGGCCTTCGGCTGTTCTTGGAATTTTGACGCCGGCCGTTCTCGTCCTCGCTGAGTCGGAGCCCGATACCCGCCCGCCAACCAAGGTGTGGGTGGTTTTTGGCTGTCCCGGATTTCCGCTCTCGGAGTCCTACCACTGAGTACCGGCTCTATTCCGGAATGAGGCGGAGCGTCGCGTTCAAGGTTGCGAGACCCTTGTTTGGTTGGTTCCCCGTAGCGTGTTTTGGTTGGTCCGCTTGCTGCCGACCGGGAACCGTGCTCTGGGAAACTTCGATCGCTAGAGGGTGGAGGCGGCCGGGCGCGTTTTCCTGACGAAGTGTCGGAGGGAGTTGTAGAAGATGTACGCGAGGTCGAAGACCATTTTCCGGAGCTCCCTTGACCGGAGGGGCTTGCAGTGTCCGCAGAACGTGCCCACTTGCTGAGTCTGGGGGAAGCCGGCTGACTGCTAGGAGCTGGAGTAGGCTCTGGAGGCGCCCATTTACTAGGCTATTGGATAAAGATGTAGCAAACTGGTTTGAGAGGGAACAGTGAATACCTACGGCAGGTTTGGCTGCTGTAGCTGCAGAGCGCACTTGGACACGGCTTCGGAGCAGCGAGATGGTCCTCTTCGAAGTTCTATGCATTTGCGAGTCGTCAACAGATGGTACGTATACGTACGCGTTTAGAGAATGTGGATGGACATAAGATTTGTCTATGGAGCTGGAAGCCGTCTACAGAGAGCGCTCGAGCGTGGGCTGGGGACAAGTGTCCTGCTCATCCGCGCTCAAGATATCATTTCGTCCAGCGCGTCTCGGCAATAGCCGGAAGACGTCTAATGCACCGAAATGAGCGCCTGGCCCTCAGTATGCTCCTAATCCACGCCTACATAACTTATGCTCAGAACGTTCAGGCTTTCTACGCTATCTGCAAGAGCCATCCATAGACCTTCAATTGCATTCAATGCAAGATGCTATGCACACTCCAGGTTCCCTGATCGTAATCCTGTAGGTGGGCGGTCCAGAACACCCCCGCCACGAGTTACACCAAAAAACGCGAATTCTCCTCCCCACCCAGGCAAGGCATATGAAGGAGAGGCACAATCCTCGGAAGCAGACTCTCCCTTATGGAAAGAGAGTCAACATCCTGCTTCCGGAGACCCAGAGGTGGGTCTGAGTCGGCTGCTCATGGACAACAAGTCCTTGGTCGTGACAAGGTGTGCATGAAATCGCTGTGTTGCCTTGAGGCACGGGGCATGGAGGCTAATCTCACGCAATAGACAAATTGAGATGCTCAATGTCTTTATTGGCATGGAGCAAGCAAACAGATATGTTATCAGTAAGTAGAGCCCTGTTCATCCCGCGGCCGTATCCCGCCTCATCAATGCCAAATCAGCGGACGAGGCGGGCGATACGTTAGGATACATTGCAGAGGAGGATAAGGGATTATCATTCTTTTCTCGTCAAATGTTCGGCACACATCGACCATTTCGCGCCATAGTAATGGATCGTGACGGTACACCAGTGTTATGGGTAAGTCCATTTCTCGAGACCATGGAATCGAGACCATGAATCCATAATGCTTGAATCTCGAACGAAGATATATAGGCCGTTCAACTGGATCAATTCTCGGATGTTTGTTTCGCGCCTCAAAGATTTTAAGGGCTATACATCAGAGGGCGAGCCCGTCCTTGACACATTCGCAGAAGTGCAGCAGCGATGGCATCCGTGGCGCAGGCGCTACGATCTGTTCCTCCGGCGAGTACGCTCAGATCAGGCAGTCCCAGAAACTCATAGTCTATGACAGGGAATCGCATCGTGTGTTGTCGGTGATTGGAGAACCTCAGCCAGAGTCAGACCGCGAGGAGCAGTTTAGTCAGTTTGCCGTGATTGACGAAGGTCTGTGGGCTTGGGACTTCACTTTACGAGGTGCGCAGGGCGAGCCACTTGCAAAAGTCAGTCGTGCTTGGCGCGGCCTCGGACGAGAGGTATGTTTACGATCAGTGGGGACGCAAATACACACTGACACGGATATGGGTGGGATAGATATTCACCGATACCGGTGCGATAATTCTGGTAGAGTTCTTCACTAAATGGCTGAATGTTTTACAGGGAGCTACGCGATCACCTTTGACCCTCAGCTGATTTATACAGATAGCCTTGACCCTTATTCGCCTATTATGGATAGTCCGGCATTGACTTTTGATCAGAGGGCGGTGAGTTGGACTCATTTAACTTGCTCTCGAGCCCAATCTAAGTGACCATATCTTGGGTCAGCTTGTGCTGGCGACAGCAGGTACGTGATCTATCGCCCCTCGAAGACGTGCATCGGCTGATATCTGAGCGGTAGTGAACATCGATTTCGACTACTTTTCTAGACATTCTCATGGAGGGTGAGTGACCAGTGATCGATTTGTGCTTTTGGTTCGACTAAGTCCTTTGGTAGGGGCATGCCCATGGTTTTTGGTCATGATATCGAATAAAAAATATAAATCAAATGGATACCTATTTTCTTGTGATACAGTGGACAACTGTCGCGATGCCCCATTTTGGTCGTTGGTCAAACATCAACCACCAATGCTCGTCAGCCCGCAAAAACAGATTGCTATCCATATGCACAACTATGCGCACAAAATAATGATATTTATGAGATCAATACTTGTCCTTGCTCTGATATACCTCAGCAATGAACCTGTCGAAGTCAGCCTCGTTCACCTCCAATATACTGGTATCAAATGAACTGTGCCGTGTCCGAGCGCCCGAATCCTCTTTCGCATCTAGGAAGGCCAGGCCAAATTCACTGGCAAAGCACGTCAGCCTACGACGAGAGGACTATGCACAAGCTGCTCACTTCTTCTTGACGTCCCCGAAGTCAAGCGCCGCATTCATCCCGATGACGACGTAAGTCTTGGCCTTTTCGTTCAAACAAGCCAGGATGATCGGCAGGCTTTTCTTCTTCGTGCGTCGGCCGACGTTTGTGCCCTCCACGCGATCTCGGAGGGCATCCGCCAGCCAGAGGCCGAGACGGAAAAGCACCCCGGGATGCGTGAACAGCACAAGATCTGGTCCTTGCCTCAGCTGCACGACGCGATAGCCTTTCATCAGCCGGATATCGTTCTTGTCTATGATGGAAGAGCCCGTGCGGATGATGGCGCGGTGGACAGACATCCCGAGGAAGAGCGCTTCGCGCAGACGCATGATACTGCCATCAGGTCGTCAGCACCGAAGAATAGAGATGGCGGTCCTTGACAACTTACTCCCCGAGCGCATCGAACGCCGCCCAGAAATTCTTCACCACCCACGGCTCCGCGTTGTCTTTTCTCTCCACACCCTCCGTCTCTTCCGCCTCCTCACCCGCCTGCTCTTCTTGCTCCGCTTCTTCAGCAGCCCGCACCTTCTCCGCATTCCATCGGCCCCCCGCCCGCCACACCCTGGCGCCGCCAAAC